>OW240918.1:968271-1028376 GCA_933207985.1 Pelobates cultripes
CTGGGACTTAGTGTGTGATATTGCATGGGGGGAATAGGGGAGGGAGGGTGGGGGTATAATGGCACGGAGGGTGGGGGATATAGGGCAGGGGGTGGGGTTATAATTGCAGGGGGGGTATAGTAGTACCTTACCATTTAGGAGGGTGCAGGATCAGGAGGGGTTGTCTTACCATTTAGTGGCTGCTCTGGGGTTATAATGGCAGTGAGGTGGGGGTATAGGGTAGGAGGGGTGGGAGTATAATGGCAATGGCAGTGAGGTGGGGGTTTAGGGCAGGGGTGTGGGGGTAAGGGGTGGGTATAGGGCAGGGTGTTATAATGGCAGGGAGGTGGGGTATAGGGCAGGGGATTATAATGGCAAGGAGGTGAGGGTATAGGGCAGGAGGGATTATAATGGCAGGAGGGTGGGGGTATAATGGCAGTGGGTGGTGGGGTATAGGGCAGGGAGGGTGGTGGTATAATGGCAGGGGGGTTATAATGGCAGTAGGTGAGTGGGGTATAATGGCAAGGGGGTATAATGGCAGTGGGGTTGGGTATAGGGCAGGGAGGGTGGTGGTATAATGGCAGGGGGGTTATAATGGCAGTGAGGTGGGGGTTTAGGGCAGGGGGTGTGGGGGTAAAGGGGAAGAGGGGAGGGAGTATAATGGCAGGGGGGATGGGGGAATAGGGCAGAGGTGTTACAATGGGTGGACGAACAGACATGTAGTTGTAACCAGACAAGTTGGACACACAGGAACAGAGGGGTTGAGGGCCCTGCTCAATGAGCTTACATGCTAGAGGGAGTGGGGTAAAATGACACAAAACAGTAAGGATAGTATTAGACTAGTGACAGTTGCAGAAGAGGAATCAGTCAGGAGCTATTAACAGTTTAATTAGAACTAAACAAATTTACCTTTGGCTCAGTAATGCCAGTGGATATTTCTAGGAGCAAAATAATCAACTGTTAAAAGCAAAATATAATTTACTAGATGAAACACACCATATTACCCATTCTAATAAAATTAGATTTTTTGGACGCTGTATGTACAGACAACAATGTTGCACAAGTCCAAGAGCTGCTAATAATACAGACACATTGTAAATTGTTTATTTGTGTGCATGGAAGTACAATCTAATGTCTCCAGCAATATTTAATATAATTACATTTTTATTTCAAAAAAGCTCTGCCACAATTTGCCATGATATCATCACTGCAAACATTACAAGACTACTCTGTACAAGTAAAACATTTGTGAAATGCTTAGTGGGACAAATGGGGGTCAGGGTTTTATTCACTTAAGTCTGAATGGCCTGTACTGAACTGGGCAAAACCATCTGGTGCTGTATGGAACAATTCAGACAGCATCATTGAGACATTGTTTACACTATTTTATAATGTCCAGATTTTGCTCTGCAGGATCTGAAAGAGCCTGAATTTGGAATATTCCCAGGCAAGTCTCAAGAGAAGTGAGATTTGCATGTCAAAGCTTTCTGATTGGCTGGCTTACAAGCCACCCTTTATGAAATTGCTCTAATAAAAATCAAAAGTGTGGGAAAGTTTTTATAAAGGTCTTCTTCTACCTTTGAACTCATTATGTGCTGAGCCCTTAATCAGAGTAGATGGATCAATTTTTGCTATTTTAGAGACCCCATCCCCTCTAATGACAGGGCTTCAATGGCTGCCCAGTTGCAAGTTTTTAGTGTAAAAGTGAGGTGGGGGCATAATGAGGAGATAATTCTCCCTTATAGTAATATGGAGGTAGTATAGAGGACCCCCAATAGGCTTATTATTATTATAATTATTTTCTGTTGTTGTTTTAATATGGCTGTGTAGTAAAGTTGGTGTTGTTGAGGGAAGAAGCTTGCATTTTCCAAAGCACAAGCAGTGGCACAGAAGCACACTTAGTATTATATGTCAGTAAATAAAAGTGAGTATAAGTGGCAATAGCAGTACCACCTTGGCAAGAGGAACCTTACATTTTATTTTTTATATTTTACCTTTTTTATTTCATTGGATGATGAGGGATGCAACTGTTCCTGTCCAACCTGTCTTTGTTGACTATTAGCACTGTCCTCACCATGCCCCATGTTTTGCCTAAAGGATAATAGTAGTTCTGGTGGTAGGATGTGAAAAAATGTGCACAAACTTGCGGCATGCCCTATAATTTCCTGGTTCTGCTTTTTCCCTCAGTAATACAGACCTGTTGTATTTTTGAATATGTCGCTTCATACAGACACTAGTTATATGTCCTTTCACTCGCTTCCTAGTTACCTCCCTGCCACAATTTGGACTTTTCAAGTCAGTGGTGCTAGTAATGATGGTGGTGATGGTAACACAGACCATGGGTGAGCTACATATGCCAGTGGTAACAGGTGCAGTTGATGACTTAACTGTTATTGTTTGGATGTGACTATTCTATATCAGATACATATGGACTTGATGAGCAGATACATGATGGACAAGATGAAAAAGATGCAGAAGGTGAGTGTACACAAGCTTCCGGAGAAAATACTGTACTACTGTATGTCACCTCCACACTCTCCTCTTGTAAAATTCATCTGGCTCATCATACTCATAGTCAAGAAGCCCCTAGACCAGAGGTAAAAGTGCTTGGTCTGCAGTGGTGGGGAAACACGATTATCATCATTGGATTCCTCACCACCACCAATACAAGACATTGGGAATATAATTTTTTTTAAGTAGACTATTATACTATTATTATAAAATTATATTATTATTAAAAGTTATAATGCTTGAACTAGTTATGGTAGAAATATTCCAGCGCCAGTAAAAATTGTTGCAGTACAAAAAGAATGGTGGAATAATTGCCTCCTGACTGTTGAATTGTACATATAGGACATGCTGTTAATCCAACTATTCTGAGGGCAAATACTACTAACAGTGGTGGTTGCTGCTATAGTGGTCAAGGTATCAGCAGTGCTCATGGGCAGATTGGAAAACTGGACCTCTTTTCCTACCACTACTCCTCCACAATTTAGTCTTGGGATTGATGACATTTGGACCCCTTCCCCTACTCTCCCTCAATTTTATTTTGGGCTTATTACCTGCCATTAATGATGGTGGGATTGTTTGTTGTGTATATTTACACAATATAATTCAGCAAAAATAAGTATTTGCACTGCAAAATGAATTAGTGCTCGGTGGATTTACTACTGTCGTTATTACACTTGCACAGCACACACTGGACTGAACTAAAATAGGCATAGCATTGTAAACACTCAGGATATCTACTCGTCTTTCACCGTTAAAAGCTGAAGTCAAAGTGTCTGGAAAAATCCTGTTTAGGAGTATAGTTGCTCCTCTTTTATCTTCTTAGTTGGTCATTTTAGTTGATCTGTGAATAGAATCAACATTTAGTGGCTTCTCCCTAACCCTCAATCATAATTTTTGCTAGCTCTCTGTCACGATTCGGGGAACCCAACACGCTGGCACACACACACACACACACAAAAGGTGCCGTACCGGACCTTAGAGTGGCCGGGCTAAGCACACACAGAATAGTCAGGAGACAAGCCGAGTAAAGGGGAACCAGAAGACAGAATAACGTGAAACGAGCCGAGGTCAAAGGGTAGGAGAAAGTCACAGAGTCAGATAAACAAGCCAGAGAGTACGTAACCAGAAGCACAAGGTAAGTAGCAATACTAGCAAGCAAAGACCACAACAGGGCAGGGAGGAACAGGAAAGGTAAGTATTTAAACCATCAGGTTAATTCTGATTGGATAATTTCCAATCAGAATTAACAATCACACGTGGGAGATATTTAGACCTCCCACTGTGATTGAGGCACTGTGCCTTTAACGCCGGGTCAGGTGACTGACCCCGGCGTGTATAAACCTGGGCGGTCTCCCAGCGTGCAGCGTCATGCATGCTGCCGCTGGGGGACGTGGAGGGAACGGCGGGCGGCATCCGAGGCTGGAAGGATGCCGCTCGCCGTACCCACGAGGCGGAGGGGACCGCGGACGGCTGGAGGGTGAGTACTGCGAGCGGAGTGCAGCCTCCCCTCGCAGCCGCCCGCGGGAGCCTGACATTACCCCCCCCTCGAAGACCGCCCAGGGGGCGGGAAGCGGAAGGCTTCAAAGGAAAGCGGGCATGAAAGGAGCGGACCAAAGAGGGAGCGTGCACATCGGAGCTTGAAACCCAGGACCGCTCCTCAGGGCCGTACCCCTTCCAGTCCACCAAATATTGCAGCCGACCCCTAGAAACACGAGAGTCGAGAAGGGCAGCCACCTCGTACACGTCGTCAGAGACAGCTCGAGGGGAAACGGGCCGCCTGAGGGGACGAGAGAACCGGTTACACAGCAAGGGCTTCAAAAGCGAGACGTGAAACGTGTTCGGGACACGCATGGAAGGAGGCAGATCAAGGGAGTAGGAAACGGGGTTAACCCTACGTAACACCTTGAAGGGACCAAGAAACCTGGGGGCAAATTTCATCGAGGGAACCTTGAGACGGAGGTTCCGGGAGGACAACCATACCCTATCACCCGGAAGATAAGAAGGGGCCGCAACCCTACGGCGATCAGCAAACTTTTTCTGAGCAGCTGCTGAACGAGACAGCGCAACATGGACCTGATCCCACGTCTTCCGCAAAGAGGCGAGGTGCTGGTCCAAGGCGGGCATTCCCTTGTCGGAGAACGCACCGGGAAGGACAGAAGGACGAAACCCATAAGCAACCTCAAAAGGACTTAAGCCAGTAGACGAATGAGACACCGTATTCCTGGCAAATTCAGCCCACGGAAGAAGGCGAGACCAGTCATCCTGGTGCGCATTAGTGAAGCAGCGCAAATACAATTCCACAGACTGATTAGCACGTTCGGCCGCACCATTAGATTGCGGGTGATAGGAGGAAGAGAACGACAAGGAGACCCCCATCTCAGCACAAAAGCCCCTCCAGAACCGAGAGACAAATTGAGGGCCCCTGTCAGATACGATATCCTGGGGTACCCCATGCAATCGGAACACTTCTTTGGCAAATACCTGAGCTAACTGAACCGCAGAAGGCAGTTTCTTAAGCGGAATGAAGTGCGCCATTTTAGAGAACCTATCCGTCACAGTCAGTATCACCGTCTGACCATCAGAAAGAGGCAGGTCTACAATGAAATCCATGGATAAGTGGGTCCATGGTTTCTTGGGTATAGATAGAGGCATCAGAAAACCCTGGGGTCTCACATTAAGGGACTTACATTGCGTGCAGACCTGACAAGCCTGAACAAAATCCACTACGTCTCGCTTGAGTGAAGGCCACCAGAACTGTTGAAGGAGGCCCTTGTAGGTTTTGGTAACCCCCGGATGACCAGCAGTTTTGGCTGTGTGAAATAAAGTTAACAACTTTTTTCTGTCATTAGCTTCAACGTATAGTTTACCAACCGGCGTCTCAGGGGGTGCCTGGGTTTGGTATGTCTTAATACTATTAAGGAAAGGTGAAGAAACAACCAAACGGGTAGCAGCTATTATCTGAGACGCAGGTACAATAGGTTCAGGAGTCGGGTTAACAAATTCTACTGGTTCATGCTGCCGAGAGATAGCGTCAGCTTTGGCATTACGGCAACCAGGTCTATAGGTGATAACATATTGGAAGCGTGAGAGAAATAGAGACCATCTAGCCTGCCGGGCAGATAACCTTCTAGCATCAGCAATATAGGATAGATTCTTATGATCTGTTATAACCATAATTTTGTGTCTAGAACCCTCTAATAAGTACCTCCATTCCTTGAAAGCTAACACAATAGCTAATAGTTCCCTGTTCCCAACATCGTAATTCTTCTCTGAATCAGACAACCTTTTAGAAAAATAACAACAGGGATGGAGGGGTTTGTCATAAGACAACCTCTGTGACAGTACGGCTCCCACACCTGACTCTGAGGCGTCTACTTCCATAACAAAGGGAAGAGAAGGATCAGGGTGGTGCAGCACTGGAGCAGAGGCAAATGCCTTCTTGAGGGTTTCGAAGGCCTTAAGGGCTTCAGGAGTCCAAACCCTAGGGTGTAGACCTTTTTTTGTCAACTTCGTTATGGGAGATATGAGTGGTGAAAAGTTTTTTATAAATTTCCTATAATAGTTGGCAAATCCTATAAAACGCTGGATAGCCTTTAGTCCTTGGGGAAGTGGCCAGGACATTATAGCTTCCAATTTAGCAGGATCCATACTGAAACCCTGTTCAGTAATGATATATCCTAGGAATTGCACAGAGGTCTGATCGAATAAACATTTTTCTAACTTACAGTAGAGTCCGTTCTGCAATAGCCTTTTGAGCACCATCCTAACATGGTTATGGTGTGACTTCAAATCAGGAGAATACACAAGTATGTCGTCAAGGTACACCACAGCACAGACATGCAATAGATCCCTAAGGACATCATTTATGAGGTCCTGAAACACGGCAGGAGCATTACACAAGTCCAAAAGGCATGACCAGATATTCGTAATGCCCACTGCGTGTGTTGAACGCTGTCTTCCACTCGTCATTCTCCTTTATACGGACAAGGTTATAAGCCCCCCTGAGGTCTAATTTGGTGAAGAATTTAGAACCTTTAACACGATCAAACAACTCAGTGATGAGGGGGATAGGGTAGGCGTTTTTAACCGTTATATTGTTCAGACCCCTGTAGTCTATACATGGCCTCAAATCGCCCTCCTTCTTAGCCACAAAAAAGAAACCAGCACCAGCAGGAGAGGAGGACCTTCTAATAAAACCTTTTCTTAGGGATTCCTGTATGTACTCCTCCATGATCTGGTTCTCTTTTTCAGAAAGAGGGTAGACCTTTCCCCTAGGAGGCATAGTGCCCGGTAAGAGGTTTATGGCACAATCATACTCACGATGTGGAGGTAGCTTATCTGCCTCCCTCTTTTCAAAAACCAAGGCAAGGTCTGCATAAACAGAGGGAACAGAAACCGAGAGTGGTTTAGCCGTGGGCACGTTAAGTAAACAGACAGGACGTACATGAGCCATACAGTCTCGCTGACAAGATTCCCCCCAGGAGAGTATGTCTAAACAACCCCAATCAAGAACAGGGTTGTGTTTAACTAACCAGGGAAAACCTAGAACGATGGAGGCTGTTGGGGAGTCAATTATTTGGAAGGTTAACTTCTCCTTGTGCAAAACACCCACAGACATAACTATTTCCTGGGTTTCATGGGTCACCAGAGGTTTCTCCAGTGGTCTACCATCTATGGCCTCAACGGCCAAGGGTGTCTCCTTTCGGATCAAATTCAGGGCTGCGGTTTTGGCAAAGGTCTCATCCATAAGGTTGTCTGCCGCACCTGAATCGATCAGGGCTTTGGTTGTTATAGTGGTTTTATTGACCAAGAGAGAAACCGTAATAAACGGTCTAGAGATGGACATATGAGGGGACAAAGTCATAACACCCGAGGCCGACCCCTCTCTAGGCCTTAGGTGCTGCAGTTTCCCTGTACTTTAGGGCAGGCTTTACAGTGATGCCCCCTCTTCCCACAATAAAGGCATAACCCCTCCCTTCTACGGTACGCTCTTTCGGCCTCAGTTAACCCCGTAGCACCCAACTGCATGGGTTCAGGGGATGGTTGCACAGGAGCGGGTAACGCTAGCAGGGAAGTACTGGGTAGAGCAGGTAACACCCGTGTATCCAACCGTCTTTGGCTACGCCTCTCTCTAATACGGTTATCTATAAGAATCACATAGTCTATAACATCATCTAGAAGAGCAGGTAATTCCCTGGATGCTATTTCATCCAGTATATAAGCGGCCAGACCCTCCTGAAAGGCTGTTACGAGGGCGTCATTATTCCAAACCACTTCAGCTGCTAGAGTACGAAATTCGATAGTGTAATCTGCTACAGACCTGTTACCCTGTCGGACCCTAAGCAGAGCCTTGCCAGCAGAAGCAACCCTACCGGGTTGATCAAACGTGCGTCTGAAAGCTGTCAGAAAATCTGCAAAGGACATAGGAGACGTATTTTCCCAAATGGGGTTGGCCCATGCTAAAGCTCTCCCGGACAAGTGGTTTATCAAAAAGGCAATTTTAGATCTGTCAGTGGGATAGGAGCGTGGATTCATCACCAAATGGATGTCGATTTGGTTGAGGAAACCACGACACAATGCTGGGTCACCACTGTAGCGCTGTGGCGGCATCATGTGAACTACATGAGCGGGAACAGGTACTGGAGTGGGAATGGGTTCGGGCACAGCAGCAGCAGCCTCCTGAACGGCAGGTTGCAAGTGTGCAGTATGAGCCAGAATGGTTTGCAAAGCTTGAGCAAACTGATCCATACGGTGGTCCAAGCCATCCATTCTAGCCTCTTGATTAACTAGGAGCTGTGGTATGTCAGCAGGTTCCATTATGGCCCTGTTGTAATGTCACGATTCGGGGAACCCAACACGCTGGCACACACACACACACACAAAAGGTGCCGTACCGGACCTTAGAGTGGCCGGGCTAAGCACACACAGAATAGTCAGGAGACAAGCCGAGTAAAGGGGAACCAGAAGACAGAATAACGTGAAACGAGCCGAGGTCAAAGGGTAGGAGAAAGTCACAGAGTCAGAAAAACAAGCAGAGTACGTAAACCAGAAGCACAAGGGTAAGCAAAAATACAGGGCAAAGGGAACAGGAAAGGTAAGTATTTATTTCAGGTTAATTCTGATTGGATAATTTCCAATCAGAATTAAAATCACACACGGGAGATATTTAGACCTCCCACTGTGATTGAGGCACTGTGCCTTTTACGCCGGGTCAGGTGACTGACCCCGGCGTGTATAAACCTGGGCGGACTCCCAGCGTGCAGCGTCATGCATGCTGCCGCTGGGGGATGTGGAGGGAACGGCGGGCGGCATCCGAGGCTGGAAGGATGCCGCTCGCCGTACCCACACGCGGAGGGGACCGCGGACGGCTGGAGGGTGAGTACTGCGAGCGGAGTGCAGCCTCCCCTCGCAGCCGCCCGCGGGAGCCTGACAATATTCTATTTATTTATGCACATTCACATACTATCTGCCTTCTATTCTCATTTATCTGCATTCACACACCGTGTATTCTATTTATTTCTGTGCATTCACACACTGTATATTTTATCTATTTATTTATGTGCATTCACACACTGTATATTTTATTCTATGTATTTATGTGCATTCACACACTGTATATTTTATTCTATTTATTTATGTGCATTCACACACTGTATATTTTATTCTATTTATTTATGTGCATTCACACACTGTATATTTTATTCCATTTATTTCTGTGCATTCACACACTGTATATTTTATTCTATTTATTTATGTGCATTCACACACTGTATATTTTATTCTATTTATTTATGTGCCATCACACACTGTATATTTTATTCCATTTATTTCTGTGCATTCACACACTGTATATTTTATTCTATTTATTTATGCGCATTCACACACTGTATATTTATTCCTATTTATTTATGTGCATTCACACAACTGTATATTTTATTCTATTTATTTATGTGCATTCACACACTGTATATTTTATTCTATTTATTTATTCACACACTGTATATTAGTTATTTATGTGCCATCACACACTATTTATTTATTTCTGTGCATTCACACACTGTATATTTTATTCTATTTATTTATGCGCATTCACACACTGTATATTTTATTCTATTTATTTATGTGTGCATTCACACACTGTATATTTTATTCCATTTATTTATGTGCATTCACACACTGTATATGTTATTCTATTTATTTTTTGTGCATTCACACTGTATATTTTATTCCATTTATTTATGTGCATTCACACACTCTATATTTTATTCAATTTATTTTTTGTACATTCACACACTGTATATTTTATTCCATTTATTTTTGTGCATTCACACACTGTATATTTTATTCCATTTCTTTCTGTGCATTCACACACTGTGTATTGTGTAGCATTTATTTCTGTGTATTCACACACTGTATATTTTATTCAATTTATTTCTGTGCATTCACACGCTGTATATTTTATTCAATTTATTTCTGTACATTCACACACTGTATATTTTATTCCATTTATTTTTGTGCATTCACACACTGTATATTTTATTCCATTTCTTTCTGTGCATTCACACACTGTGTATTGTGTAGCATTTATTTCTGTGCATTCACACACTGTATATTTTATTCAATTTATTTCTGTGCATTCACACGCTGTATATTTTATTCAATTTATTTCTGTGCATTCACACACTGTATATTTTATTCTATTTATTTTTGTGCATTTACACACACTATATTTCATTCCATTTATTTTTGTGCATTCACACACTGTATATTTTATTCCATTTCTTTATGTGCATTCACACACTGTATATTGTATTCTATTTATTTCTGTGCATTCACACACTGTATATTTTATTCTATTTATTTATGCACATTCACACACTGTATATTTTATTCTAGTTATTTATGTGCCATCACACACTGTATATTTTATTCCATTTATTTATGTGCATTCACACACTGTATATTTTATTCTATTTATTTCTGTGCATTCATACAATGTATATTTTATTCCATTTATTTATGTGCATTCACACACTGTATATTTTATTTTATTTATTTATGCGCATTCACACACTGTATATGTTATTCTATTTATTTTTTGTGCATTCACACTGTATATTTTATTCCATTTATTTATGTGCATTCACACACTGTATATTTTATTCCATTTATTTTTTGTACATTCACATACTGTATATTTTATTCCATTTATTTCTGTGAATTCACACACTGTGTATTGTGTATCATTTATTTCTGTGCATTCACACACTGTATATTTTATTCAATTTATTTCTGTGCATTCACATGCTGTATATTTTATTCTATTTATTTTTGTGCATTTACACACACTATATTTTATTCCATTTATTTTTGTGCATTCACACACTGTATATTTTATTCCATTTCTTTATGTGCATTCACACACTGTATATTTTATTCTATTTATTTATGTGCATTCACACACTGTATATTTTATTCCATTTCTTTATGTGCATTCACACACTGTATATTTTATTCTATTTATGCGCATTAACACACTGTATATTTTATTCTATTTATTTATGTGCCATCACACATTATATATTTTATTCCATTTATTTATGTGCATTCACACACTGTATATTTGATTCTATTTATTTATGCACATTCATACACTGTATATTTTATTCAATTTATTTATGTGCCATCACACACGGTATATTTTATTCCATTTATTTATGTGCATTCACACACTGTATATTTTATTCTATTTATTTATGTGCATTCACACAATGTATATTTTATTTTATTTATTTATATTCTATTTATTTATGCATTCACACACATTCACATTCACACACTGTATATTTTATTCTATTTATTTATGTGCATTCATACAATGTATATTTTATTCCATTTATTTATGTGCATTCACACACTGTATATTTTATTCTATTTATTTATGTGCATTCACACACTGTATATTTCATTTTATTTATTTATGTGCCATCACACACTGTATATTTTATTCTATTTCTTTATGCACATTCACACACTGTATATTTTATTCTATTTATTTCTGTGCATTCACACACTGTATATTTTATTCCATTTATTTATGTGCATTCACACACTGTATATTTTATTCTATTTATTTCTGTGCATTCACACACTGTATTTATTTATGTGCATTCACACACTGTATATTTTATTCTATTTATTTATGTGCATTCACACACTGTATATTTTATTCTATTTATTTATGTGCCATCACACACTGTATATTTTATTCCATTTATTTCTGTGCATTCACACACTGTATATTTTATTCTATTTATTTATGTGCATTCACACACTGTATATTGTATTCTATTTATTTATGTGCATTCACACACTGTATATTTTATTCTATTTATTTATGTGCATTCACACACTGTATATTTTATTCCATTTGTTTATGTGCATTCACACACTGTATATTTTATACTATTTATTTATGTGCATTCACACACTGTATATTTTATTCCATTTATTGATGTGCATTCACACACTGTATATTTTATTCCATTTATTTATGTATGCTCCATGTTTAGTTTTTTCTGTTTCCATTTCTGTTTGAGAGATAATGAGATACATCTCAGGGGTGAAATTACTGATTTCGACAGATTGTGACTGGCTTCTAACAGCAGGAAAAAGTTCTACAACAGAAATATGAAAAATGCATGAGTTTTGGCTTTTACTTTAAACAGCACAGAGTCTGGAAATAGGAACAGGCTCTCCAAGGGATTAATTAGCGGAATATATCATATTGCACTCAGTGCAGACTACAGACTCTGCTCCAACCCGTGTCCTACAGCAGGACATTCACCAAGACACACAGCTGATTGCCAAACATTTCTCTCTGGGACCAATATAGCCATTTAGCAGGGAAAACTTCCTGGGCCCTGCTGGGGAATTGACTTGATAAATGTGCCAGGCTTGGTAACCCTATGTCATCTGTTGTGGCCTGTTAATGCCTCAGTAATTATGGCACATGGAGATTGTCAGTGGTGGCCACTAGATGCCTGCCAGGAGTGTGCCATGCCTATAAACCAATTAATACCGATCTAGTTTAAACCCAGCAATGCCCATATATGGACCCTCTTTCCATGCCAAATGCTGACTTGTTTAACATTGATTACTTTCTAACTGAAACAGGACAAGATGACGTTAAGCATGTTATATTTGACACTGTTCTATATTCAGCACAACATGATTTGCTCTATAGACCATGTCAAACTGGGTCAGGACAATAAATCAGATTTCACAGGAATACAGTGACATGCTTTAAAGAAACTTTAAGCTTGTTAAACTTCCATTATGATCAATACGGGACACGGACAGGGGACATCAGGGAGCTGGGACAGAACATGACGCAGAAATGGGGACATCAGGGAGATGGGACAAAACATGACGCGGACATAGGACATCAGGGAGATGGGACAGAACAGGACATGGACAGGGGACATCAGGGAGCTGGGACAGAACATGACATGGGACATCAGGGAGATGGGACAGAACATGACATGGACATCAGGGAGCTGGGACAGAACATGACACAGACAGGGGACATCAGGGAGATAGGACAAAACATGACGCGGACAGGGGGCATTAGGGAGATGGGACAAAATGTGCAAACAGGGAACATCAGCGAGCTGGGCAGAATATGACGAGGAGAGGGAACATCGGTGAGCTGGGACAGAATATGACGCGGACATCACAGAGATGGGACAGAACATGACGCAGACAGGGAACATCAGCGAGATGGGATGGACCATAACGCGGACAGGGGACATCAGGGAGATAGGACAGAACATGATGCGGACAGGGGCATCAGGGAGATGGGACAGAACGTGACACGGCCAAGGGACATCAGGAAGATGGGACAGAACGTGACACGGACATGGGACATCAGGGATATGGGACAGAATGTGACACAGACGGGGGCATCAGTGAGCTGGGACGGAATATGACACGGACAGGTGACATCACGGAGATGGGACAGAACATGAAGCAGACAGGGAACATCAGGGAGATGGGACGGACCATAACGCGGACAGGGGACATCAGGGAGATGGGACAGAACATGACGCAGACAGGGAACATCAGCGAGATGGGACGGACCATGACGCGGACAGGGGACATCAGGGAGCTGGGACAGAATATGACGTGGACAGGAGACATCAGGGAGCTGGCACAGAACATGACTCGGACAGGGGACATCCGGGAGATAGGACAGAATGTGTCATGAACAGGGGACATCAAGGAGAAGGGGAAGTGAGCTGGCCGGACGATGAAGTAAGCAGGTATGTATGGCATAATAGGTAGGTGTCTGAATGAACCAATGTAGTATACCCCATGGCATGGAAAACATTACAGACCCCCTCTCCCATTCAGTTACCAGTATTATATCACAATGCTCCCCAAATTACAAGCATTGTATTTTCTTAGCATACACTTGGTGGGGATCACTTACTGAGTGGCTACTCACCTGAGGTAAGGAGAATGACAGACATTGTGATGAGTGAACAGACCACCAGGATGACCAGCAGAGCGATGGCAATTCCCTTCCAGTTCCTCTGCGGAGGGGTGCTGCTTCCCAGCTCCTAAACAGAACAAAGTGAGTGTGAGTGCACACTCCAGTAATGCAGTAACAATATACATGTCATCTCTTTGTATTAAAGCAATGCAAATTCTGCCCATATCTCGTTATTAGAGCAATGCAGGTTCTATACATCTCTCTGTATTAAACCGTTCAATCCATGTCTCTGTATTAGAATGTTCATTCCGTGTCTCTGTATTAGAATGTTCTATCTGTGTCTCTGTATTAGAATGTTCTATCCGTATATCAGTATTAGAATGTTCATTCCGTGTTTATGTATTAGAATGTTCTATCCGTATCTCTGTATTAGAATGTTCATTCCGTTTCTCTGTATTAGAATGTTCATTCTGTGTCTCTGTATTAGAACGTTCTATCCCTATCTCTGTATTAGAATGTTTATTTCGTGTCTCTGTATTAGAATGTTCATTCCGTGTTTATGTATTAGAATGTTCTATTTGTGTCTCTGTATTAGAATGTTCTATTTGTGTCTCTGTATTAGAATGCTCATTCTGTGTCTCTGTATTAGAACATTCTATCCCTATCTCTGTATTAGAATATTATATCCCTATCTCTGTATTAGAATGTTCTATCCCTATCTCTGTATTAGAATGTTCATTCTGTGTCTCTGTATTAGAATGTTCATTCTGTGTCTCTGTATTAGAACGTTCTATCCCTATCTCTGTATTAGAATGTTCTATCCATGTCTCTGTATTAGAATGTTCTATCCCTATCTCTGTATTATAATGTTCTATGTGTGTCTCTGTATTAGAACATTCTATCCCTATCTCTGTATTAGAATGTTCATTCCGTATCTCTGTATTAGAATGTTCTATTTGGGTCTCTGTATTAGAATGTTCATTCTGTATCTCTGTATTAGAACGTTCTGTCCCTATCTCTGTATTAGAATGTTCATTCCGTATCTCTGTATTAGAATGTTCTATTTGGGTCTCTGTATTAGAATGTTCATTCTGTGTCTCTGTATTAGAACGTTCTATTTGTGTCTCTGTATTAGAACGTTCTATTTGTGTCTCTGTATTAGAACGTTCTATCCCTATCTCTGTATTAGAATGTTCATTCCATATCTCTGTATTAGAATGTTCTATTTGGGTCTCTGTATTAGAATGTTCATTCGTATCTCTGTATTAGAATATTCTATCCCTATCTCTGTATTAGAATGTTCATTCTGTGTCTCTGTATTAGAATGTTCTATCCCTATCTCTGTATTAGAATGTTCATTCTGTGTCTCTGTATTAGAACGTTCTATTTGTGTCTCTGTATTAGAACGTTCTATCCCTATCTCTGTATTAGAATATTCTATGCATGTCTTTGTATTAGCACAGGACAGGTTCTGTCACATATTTGGGCTAAATAACCAGATTAGAATAATTCTCCAAGCTAATAAAGTGCTATTCTCATAAAGCCACATTTTCACTTTTCAGGAGATTTGGAGAATTAAATCACGAAATCCCGGACAGAATAGCTGAGATGAACTTGCGAATTTTCCCAATCACTCCATATGACAGTTTAGTAAATAGCGCCATCCCAGGGCGATTTTCCAGCCATACTACTTCTATGAACACACTGCATCATCAGATTAAAGTTAGTGATTGTGTCTTATTGTAACTGTACTTATACAGCGCTAACATATTCCATAGTGATGATTCTTGCACTAGCGTTTTCAGGATTTACGGTAAATCGAGGCGGCCATGCGCAGGTTGATCTTTATAAAATGCCAACTCGCACGGAACCCACGGAACTGATAATGTGCCCACCAGGCCCCCAGATCCTCAATGACTTTTAGAGCCCAGGAAAGTTCAGTTCTGCTGTGGGTAAGCCTTTACACATCCCTTTAAGGGGTATGACAGCAAGGTTAATATAATATAGAGTGATATTAAAAATATTAAATAGCTTTTTTTCTCCTGTAAAATGAAATCAAATCTCTGTCATATATTGTTGCCAGCTGGGGGTTAACCCCCTCAGTCCTGGTGGTCAGTAATGATTTGTAAAGTGTTTCAGACCCGCTCAGTCCAGCAGGAATTAAATAACGGTTAATCAATAAATGGATCGCCGAAAACAGTCAGTCGTTCATTTGCAGCCAGTTATTCAAGCATTTTAAGATGATTTGATACACAGAGGACGTGATCTCAATGAACAATTAGCTTTTACTGGAAAGATTATAGGAAAGCTGTGATTTAGTCCAAACACTTCGTGAGGACGCACGGTGACAGCCATTTATTGTGAGTAGCTGGCCCTAAAATGGGGGCACAATGAACATTCAGCGGGGCCACATATCAATTCTACAAATAACTGGACACTGTATGAATAGCTCTGCCCTGCAGTGGCGTCTCCTGGAATGATATTTAGGGGGAAGGTACATGAGGGGCCAGGGATTATAGTAGGGGCGTGTGACAAACTCCCCTTTTTGTGTGAGTTTGCCTGTTTCATTGCCTCCTACCCTGTGACTATGGGCCCTGCAATTTCCCTTTAAAAGGCTCCATTCATGTAATGTAAGTACTTTTGTTCTCCACAAAGAGAGACCGACCGCTGGCCCTAATTTCCTGGAACGGTTTTGGGCATAAAGCCATGCTTGCAACCGTTCAAAAAGAGACTTCCACGAAACTTTTGAGCCCCTGTTCTGATCTGGGTGATTTTTTGATCTGTTGTTCACCCAGATCAGGGCTATCCGGGGATGCTGTGTTTTGGGGTACTTTCTGAACTTTGTGAACATGTGTTTTTTCTGCCTGGAGATAATTGAGTTACTTACAGGACTTTACTCAATTATCTCCCAAGCAGAGAGGAGGGATTGTGTGCTGTACCCGGGCGTCTCACAGACTGTATGTTTGTTCTGATTGGTTTATGTCCTTTGTGTTCCTGTGCCCCATCATAGTCAACGTTTCAGTTCACTACAGGGAACTTTCATCAGGACATAATTCTGTAGTGAACTGAAACGTTGACTATGGATTAAAAGCTATTTTTTATTTATTTATTTTTTATACAAGTCCTCGAGTGCTGGCTTTACTTGGAATCTGTATTTTTGTGCAGCTGAGCACCGGGCGTTTAAAAAGAGGAAAGCTGGAGTGCAAAACACCAACAAATTATATATATATATAAATATACACACACACACACACACACACACATGTACCCAGGGCTCAACAAATCCCAGGGGACAGGTCGCCATAGCAACTAGAAATTTTGCGTCTGGGATTTGTCAGCCCTTTGCTAAGCCGGGCAGGAAACATTGAAGTCAGCCGCCGCGGAGAGTATGGAGGCGGCGCACGAGGGAGCAGTTACCTTCCTGCAGTTCCTCTCTGCTCCCTCGCACGCTGTTTAGTGACATGGCGTCTCCCCGTCCCTGGCATCACTACAGAGAGCGCGCAAGGGAACAGAGAGGAACTGCAGGAAGATTAGAGAGGAGCCCCGCTGCACGCCAGAGAAATCACTCTGCTCTTCCAAAGCTAAGGATCCTAGGTGGATTTAAATTAAAATAAAAATAGCAATTTGTGAGTGTGAGAGAAAATGTGTGTGTTAGTGTATGTGTCTGTCAGTGTGTGTATCTGTATGTCACTGTGTGTTTCTTTGTCTCAGAGTGTATCAGTCTGTCACTGTGTGTGTATATGTGTGTATCTGTGCGTTTCTTTGTATCAGTGTGTATTAGTCTGTCAGTGTGTGTATCTGTGTGTCCCTGTGTGTTTCTTTGTGTCAGTGTGTGTATCTGTGTGTGTCTTTGTGTCAGTGTGTATATCTGTGTGTTACTGTTTCTTTGCGTCAATGTGTATCAGTCTGTCAGTGTGTGTATATGTGTGTCACTGTGTGCTTCTTTCTGTCATTGTGTATCAGTCTGTCACTGTGTCTCTCTTCGTGTCAATGTGTATCGATCTGTCACTGTGTGTATCTGTGTGTTTCTTTGTGTCAGTGTGTATCAGTCACTGTGTCAGTCTGTTAGTGTGTGTATCTGTGTGTTTCTTTGTGTCAGTGTGTATCAGTCTGTCAGTGTGTGTATCGGTCTGTCACTGTGCGTTTCTTTGTGTCAGTGTGTATTAGTCTTTCAGTGTCTGTGTGTCAGGGTGTATGTGTCAGTGTATCAGTCTGCCAGTGTGTGTATGTGTGTCATTGTGTGTTTCTTTGTGTCAGTGTGCATCAGTCTGTCAGTGTGTGTGTATATGTGTGTCACTGTGTGTTTCTTTGTGTCAGTGTGCATCAGTCTGTCAGTGTGTGTATATGTGTGTCACTGTGTGTTTCTTTGTGTCAGTGTGTATTAGTCTGTCAGTGTGTATCAGTCTGTCACTGTGTGTAACTGAGTGTGTATCTTTGAGTCATTGTGTATCTGTGCTTCAAGGTGTGTGTGTCAGTGTTTCTGAGTGTGTGTATATGTGCCAGTGTATGCATCTGTGTGTCACTGCGTGTATCTGTCAGTGTGTGTATCTGAGTTTGTATCTCTGTACCAGTGTGTGTATGTGTGTGTCAAGGTGCATCTATGTGTCAGTGTTTATGAGCGTGTGTGTATGTGTGAAACTACATTAGTAATACTGTCAGTGTGTACATTTGTGTCAATATGTGTATCTGTATGTCCAGGTGTGTGCATGTGCCCTAGTGTGTATTTGTGTCAGTGTTTGTATCTGAGTGTGTGTGTATGTGTGCCAGTGTGTGTATCTGTGTGCAACTATGGGCATGTGCCAGTGTGTGTATCTGTGTGCCAGTGTGTGTATCTGTGTGCCACTATGTTTATTTGCCAGTGTGTGTATCTGTGTGTGTATCTGTGTGCCACTATGTTTATTTGCCAGTGTGTGTATCTGTGTGCCAGTGTGTTTATCTGTGTGCCAGTGTGTGTATCTGTGTGCCAGTGTGTTTATCTGTGTGTCTATTTATGTTTGTGTATGTGGCAGTGCGTAATGAATGTGTATATCTGTGTGTTATTGTTTATATATATATATATCTGTGCTAGTATTTATGTATGTAGTAGTGTGTGTGCATACATCCCAGCAAACACCAACACAGCTTTAAAACACAAACGTAACATACAAACAGAACCTTTTACTCAAACACCAATACTACACACAATTGTATATCCACATTTAAAAGCCAACACTACAAACATACCAATGTACTCAATGCAAACATTACATACAGACACACCCCTGTATTAAAACGCTAATATTTAAAAGAGTTTATTCTCACGTACAGCATATTTTGTCTGAAAGCTGGGAATCCGTTTTCATATCATCCCTGCTCTGGATCTACTGTTTTGGACCTAAATTGTACACATTTTTCATTCCAGCAGTAAGTCCTGTTTCATGGATTAAACCCCCACAGATTTCACTCTAGTTTTCTCTCCGTGTGTTGTGTTATTAAACTATATCTATTTTTCATTATTTACGGGGAATCTGAAGATAATAAATCGAGTAGCAAAGTCACTATGAAGCTGCTGATCAGATCCATTTGCTGGAAAATGTGAATTATTTGTATTGTGTTTAAATAGAAACGGATTAAACAAAAGGCCAACCTTCAGAGGCCGGGAGCCCCTTCATACATCCATCCCGCATTATACTGCTGGAATTCCTCTGCCCAATCCCGCACGTGGCCACACCACCAGCCCACGTTCCCAGCTGGATTGCTTGCACTAAATCATTTATGATGGCTCGGCCTTCCTGGTATAAATGTTTTATTAAGGCTTTTGGCAGCTGATACATCAGTTCTGCGGCTTAGCACAACCACTGTCAATTCCGTAGAGACAGAGGACACCAAAAATACTCTATGACATATTATATCACATTGGATATAACATACAACATGACACGTTATATGGTATCGGTTACATTATACACCATGACACGTTATATGGTATCGGACACAAAATACACCATGATACTTTATATGGTATCGGATACAACATACAATGTGACACATGATATGGTATCGGATACAACATAAACCATGATACGTAATATGGTATCGGTTACATCATACACCATGACACGTTATATGGTATCGGACACAAAATACACCATTATACTTTATATGGTATAGGATACAACATACACCATGATACGTTATATCCTATCGGATACAACATACAATGTGACACATGATATGGTATCGGATACAACATAAACCATGATACGTAATATGGTATCGGTTACATCATACACCATGACACGTTATATGGTATCGGACACAAAATACACCATTATACTTTATATGGTATAGGATACAACATACACCATGATACGTTATATCCTATCGGATACAACATACAATGTGACACATGATATGGTATCGGATACAACATACACCATGATACGTAATATGGTATCGGTTACATCATACACCATGACATGTTATATGGTATTGGATACAACATACACTATGACACGTTATATGGTATCGGATACAACATGCACTGTGACATGTTATATGGTATCAGTTACATCATACACTATGACACGTGATATGGTATCGGATACAACATGCACTGTGACACGTTATATGGTATCGGTTACATCATACACTATGACACGTGATATGGTATCGGATACAACATGCACTATGACACGTTATATGGTATTGGATACAACATACACCATGACACATTATATGGTATCGGTTACATCATACACCATGACACGTTATATGGTATCGGACACAAAATACACCATGATACTTTATATGGTATCGGATACAACATACAATGTGACACATGATATGGTATCGGATACAACATAAACCATGATACGTAATATGGTATCGGTTACATCATACACCATGACACGTTATATGGTATCGGACACAAAATACACCATTATACTTTAGATGGTATAGGATACAACATACACCATGATACGTTATATCCTATCGGATACAACATACAATGTGACACATGATATGGTATCGGATACAACATAAACCATGATACGTAATATGGTATCGGTTACATCATACACCATGACACGTTATATGGTATCGGACACAAAATACACTATGATACATTATATGGTATCAGATAGAACATGCACTATGACACGTTATATGGTATCAGATACAACATACACTATGACACGTTACATGGTATCGGACACAACATACACCATGATACATTATATCCTATCGGATACAACATACAATGTGACACATGATATGGTATCGGATACAACATACACCATGATACGTAATATGGTATCGGTTACATCATACACCATGACATGTTATATGGTATTGGATACAACATACACTATGACACGTTATATGGTATCGGATACAACATGCACTGTGACATGTTATATGGTATCAGTTACATCATACACTATGACACGTGATATGGTATCGGATACAACATGCACTGTGACACGTTGTATGGTATCGGTTACATCATACACTATGACACGTGATATGGTATCGGATACAACATGCACTATGACACGTTATATGGTATCGGTTACATCATACACTATGACACGTGATATGGTATCGGATACAACATACACTATGACACGTTACATGGTATCGGACACAACATACACCATGATACATTATATCCTATCGGATACAACATACAATGTGACACATGATATGGTATCGGATACAACATACACCATGATACGTAATATGGTATCGGTTACATCATACACCATGACATGTTATATGGTATTGGATACAACATACACTATGACACGTTATATGGTATCGGATACAACATGCACTGTGACATGTTATATGGTATCAGTTACATCATACACTATGACACGTGATATGGTATCGGATACAACATGCACTGTGACACGTTATATGGTATCGGTTACATCATACACTATGACACGTGATATGGTATCGGATACAACATGCACTGTGACACGTTATATGGTATCGGTTACATCATACACTATGACACGTGATATGGTATCGGATACAACATGCACTATGACACGTTATATGGTATTGGATACAACATACACCATGACACATTATATGGTATCGGTTACATCATACACCATGACACGTTATATGGTATCGGA
Organism: Pelobates cultripes; assembly: GCA_933207985.1. NCBI lineage: Eukaryota > Metazoa > Chordata > Amphibia > Anura > Pelobatidae > Pelobates > Pelobates cultripes. Next base: position 990,391 of record OW240918.1, read on the forward strand.
TACAACATACACTATGACATGTGATAAGGTATCGGATACAACATACACTATGAGATGTGGTATGGTATCGGATACAACATAATATATTATATTAATGGCTTGTAATATATTCCTACTATTAATGGATATCCCTTGTTTCCTCCTCTGTATGTTTCAACCCATAAGGCTTCCACATCCTCACCTGTAACATCACATACACTTTATTTCACACTTGGCTTCAAATCAGGTTTACTATAAAGACATGTAACACAAAATAACACACAACAGAAAAAAGGGTGCGCCTAAAACATATAGTAAAATATATATATTATAAAATATAATATAAAATAAAATATTAACAGTAATCCAAGTAAATAATCATAAGTCCAAGGTGATAAAATCCATGTGTAAAAAGGAGGTGTGACGAGAGCAATCTCGCCACATTGCATTGGAGAAGCCTGGTTGCTCGCCTGTTGCCTTTGGATTATGGCCCCATGTTAAAAGGCTTGATTTTCCCCTGCAAAGACACGAAAGCCGGGTCATTTGGTGCTTGCCCTGTTTGAGCAGTGATACCCCAGATAGCTATGCCATGGAGCCCATTCGTATAATGAAAGACTATGGGAAAGACTTTGGCTCCATGGCAATTGAACTGTATGTGTGTGCTCTGAGCGCCATTCAGTAATAATGTGCGCTCAGATCGGAGCTATCTGGGGATATGTTGAATGTACCTGTTTTGTGCAATGGCTGCACAGTTATATGTTGTTATGTGTTTTATTGTCTTTTGCGGCCATGTGTTCAATGGAGTTTTGCCTCTGTACTTGGAGATAATTGGATTACTTCCCAATTATCTCCAGAATAGAAGACTCTGTGGAACTGGTTTTGGGCAGAAAAGCCATGCTTCCTTTGGTCACAAAGGACTACGCTCTATCTTTTGAACCACTGGACCAATTTGTATGATTTTGACGTATGTTCGTATTTGGAGTATGCTGATTATGTGAATGTGATGCATACTTTTCAAGTTATGAATAATGTGGAAAAATTGTATTTCTCTGCTTGTGCTAAATTACATTACCCATTGTGTAAGGTAATTGTATCACAGGCAGAGGGGAGGATTTTGTGTGGGAGTGTCTGAGTGTATTGTATGTGTTTATTGGTTGTGTTCCAAAAGTCTGTGGGTGGTACTAATGTGTAAGTATGTGTACATAAGGACAATAAACCCACAGCTCTGGCTGTTCACTTCTTGACTCGCAACACAGAGCTTTGTCTCGTTTTTGGGGGGATTTATTGTATGCTGTTCCAGTTTGACTGCTAGGAGTGTAAACCTATTCGTATGGTTTTTCCTATTCGGCTGTTTACAGCATTCATATGGTTTCCTGTTCAGCGGATTGGTGTTCTGCAGTAGCTGTGCCTGTGTCTCTGGAAGGGGAAGATCTCCTAAACGGCAGTTTAACCCTTTTATGCCTGGGGGTGCCGTTACAATTGGTGGCAATCCATTCCGTGGATTTTTATAATTTGAGGGCAACGCATGTCCCAGTACAGCGACCCTAAAAGCAACAGAATGGAACCAGCAGTGTTATACGAGGAGGAGTACCTGGATGGCCGGGATGCATTAAGGAAAGGCATCTGGTACCAGGCCCTGGATAATGTACAATACCAGCGGGGTGAGAGTCTCCCCAGTGAAGAGCAGCGTACAGAGCAGCGTACAGAAGCAAGTGGCCCTGCGGATGCCCTTCCTGGGAGAGCAGCCCCTGGATGAATGGGTGAAGGAACTAGAGCACCGGGTATGGCAGGAGATGTGGCTGGAGGATGCCTACCAGGCACTCTGGTGGTATATGGCACAGTATATACCCCGGACAGCCGAGCATGACAAGCCAGAGGGAGAGGAGTTTGAGGGTCCTGGCTTGTTATGGGAGGCTTTCTCAGAGCCTGAATTTGGGAGCCCTACACAAGCCCGGTTCAGTGATCTCTTGGAGTGGAGGGAGAGAAGGTATGACTGGGACGACACTCACGAAATTGAGCAAGACCTGGCTCACCTAGCAACCCTGGAGTGGGAACTGGAGCAGGACTACCGAGATCTCTTCCACTCCATTGAGAAGGCTCAGCAGGACAGCAAGGTGACAGATCCAGTTCCAGACCCATTCAGCTGGGAAGACATTGTTGAGATTTACTGGGAAGAACCCGATGTGGCGGATGGAGATGGGACCGAGGTCTCTCCACCGGTATTGCAGGGAATTGGGAGCCCAGTCTCCATTCCCCAGCGGGAGATATTGCAGGGAATTGGGAGCCCGAGCTCCATTCCCCAGCGGGAGATATTGCAGGGAATTGGGAGCCCAAGCTCCATTCCCCAGCGGCAGGCTGAGTTACAGGGGGCAGAGACAAGTGGTCCTGTCCCCCAGCGGCAGTGTACCTTGCAGGGAGAAGAGAGCAGCGTCCTCCCTCCCCAGCGACAGGGTGAGCTACAGGGATGCTGGGCAGTCGGTTCAGATCCCCAGTGGCAGTGTGAATTACAGGGAATTGGGAGCCCAGTCTCCTATCCCCAGCAGTAGAATGATTTATTGGGAATTGGGAGCCCAGCCTCCATTCCCCAGCGGCAGAATGATTTATTGGGAATTGGGAGCCCAGTCTCCATTTCTCAGCGGCAGAATGATTTATTGGGAATTGGGAGCCCAGTCTCCATTCCCCAGCGGTAGAGTGTCCTCCCGGGAATAGAGAGCCCAGTCTCCTTTCCCCAGCAGCAGGACTCTGTATTGGGAGCAGAGACAGTCGGTCTCCCCCCCCCCGCGGCTGGAAGTATATATGGGAGAGGAGCTTGTTACCCCCTCTCCCCAGCGGCAGCTTAATGTACCCGGGGGAGACAGTAAGCCCCACAACTGTGCAGATGGGACCGTGGTCTCTGCACATCCAGCACAGGGGGAAAATCACAGTGAGAAGCACGCAAGCGCCACTAGCGGCTGTCAATGAGACAGCCGCTAGAGGCTTTGAGGGAAGGCTTAACCCATTCATAAACATAGCAGTTTCTCTGAAACTGCTATGTTTATAAAAAAAAATGGGTTAACCCTAGCTGGACCTGGCACCCAGACCACTTCATTAAGCTGAAGTGGTCTGGGTGCCTAGAGTGGTGCTTTAATGTTTTGAACATTACTGTAAGTATATAAACTGGATAAGTGTCCAGTCAGGCTTGCATACATACAGCAGACTGTGAGCCAGGTTTTCAATCATAACATTTCAAAAATATATTCTAACTTCTGTCTTTGAACTCCTTGTGGCGGGACTGCTGCCTGTTCGTGAATTGCTGGATTCTGTATATTTCCCTATACTTTTTGTATGAATGTGCCTGCTCCCCCTTCGGGAGAGCCTACAGGAAGGGAATGCATTCTCCTCCCGAACGGGGACCATCCCAACAACTCATTTAGAATGTTGGTTTAGGACGTTCGCACCTCGTAATGAGGTGTCAAAACCACAAACCGCAAGGGAAGCCTCGACGCGTGCCTCCCCTGGGTGGCAGCCCGTTCATTATACAAACGCCGTCCAGGGGGAGCATTTGTGGATTGCTTCTCACCTAGTTCGGATTCCAAACGAGGACCTCCCCAGTGCCCTTTGGAATGTTCGCACCAATCAATTAGAACGTTGGCAACTTGCAACATAAGTGTGAAACTGCAAGGTAAGTAATTAATGAGTGCTCCCCTGTGTGGCTGCCGTTCGTATAGATGGGTGGCGGTCAGGGGGGGCATTTATGTCCTGAAAGGAAACGCTTCCCTTGCTTGGTTTCACCCAAGGACCCCGCAAATGGAGGCTGCTTATGGCGGTACCGTTCTGGGGGTCCCTGAGAATGGTGGAGACACTCTTTGGGGACAATGGCGGTTTGGCTGGATTTTGTGTGACTGGGAGTGTAACGGAGCTCCTTGTACTCCAACCGAGTATCTCTGTTGATGGATGTGGCGAAACCGACCTCGCCACTGGGCATTGGAGAAGACTGATTGCCAGCCTCCTGCCATGTGACTATGGCCCCTGGGATGTATTGCCCTTTAAAGACATGATTTGGGAATAATGGATTTGTGTTGTGCTGCTGCTGTCCCTTTAAGAACCATCTGGGGACATACTGTGGAGTTACTGGGTGGCCACCATTTCATGTATCAGAGGCACATGGTGAGAACAATGGATGAAGCACATGGTGAGAACAATGGATGGTGGCCATTTTAACTCACAGACACTGTTTGGACTTTTCTACACGGTGCCATCTCGCCGGTATTTGGTGCACAGAAACATCGTGCAGTGGTTTTGGACTATACAACAGGGGACACATTGTACAGTAAATGTTTTTCATATAGCCTGTATATGTTATGCAGAATTTTCATTAAACTGTATCTTCCAAAGTACTGAACGGATCTGGGTGAATTTTGGATATGTGGTTCACCCAGATCCCCCAGTTCTGAGGATATATTTTTGGGGGGTTATTGCATGTTTTGGGCTCCCTGTGATATGTTTTATAATACTGTATTTCTCTGCCTGAGATAATTATATTAACCACTGTGTTCAGTAATCATATCACAGTCAGAGGGGAGGATTTTGTGTGGGAGTGTCTGTGTGTATTGTACGGATTGATTGGTTGTATTTCAAAACCCTGTGGGCAGTACTATGTTTGTGGATTGGGAATAAAAGAGGCTCTATGTGCCAGTACAGTCAGTTCTGCTTGACCTCAAAACGAAGTGTCGTCTCGTTATTGGGGGAATTGGATTGTATGCTGATTGCCAGGAGTGTAAGCTGATTGTATGCTTTTCCTGATCAGCTGCTTACAGCATTCATATGCTTGAGAGCATTTGTATGCTTCTCCGGTTCGGTGGTTGTGGTGTCTGCTGCAGTGCTTGGAGTCCTCAGGAAGCGATAGGAGCATCCTTTCGACGGAGGCACCCAGTCGGGGTGCCAGGTGATCTGTTACAATGGATGCTTCCCGAGGACTCCAAGTACTCCACTTGACACCATCAGCACTGCAGACCGAACCTCTCTTCCTTCAGAGAGTGAAGCAGGAACAAGCTCTTAAAAGAGCTTAGTGATTATAGCCAAGGGAGTATGCAGAGCATAGCAATCCCCAGTGTAGATGCAGCCTTTCCCCCCACACATGAGACGAGGCACTATGTTGAGGGTAAAACAGGAACTCAGCAGTCTGAGGGTTTATTGGTACTTATATGCTTTTTACTGTACACAATGGGTTAACATAATTATCACAGGCAAGAAAATACACAGATTCGTACAATATTCATAACTCACAAAATATACATACAATCTCCATAAAAGTTACATATTATTAATCAGCATACTTCAAATACAAAATCAGACAATTCCCTCCAGTGTTTAAAAAGCTAGCTGGAAGTCCTTTATGATCGACCGCAAGCATGCTTTCCTGCCCAAAACAGTTCCAGAGAATCAGGCTGTGTGGCCAGTCTATTTCCAATGTTAAAGTCAGATCAAACAGACGAACGACAACCATTTGAATTATCGAATGAACTGTCGAACGGCATTCAAATTGTCGAACAGCGTTTGAATTGTCGAATGCATTCGTTCCAGGGAAGGTAAAACTTCATAGGTGTTCATGCCGTTTTGTAGCCGATTTTAGTTCCATGAATTTGACGGCACACACCGCTGACCACATTCGACTAAATAAAGATGGCCGCCTCTTGGTTACCATATTTCTGTTTCCTCTCGGTTAGCATATTTCTGTTTCCTCTCGGTTACCATATTTCTGTTTCCTCTTGGTTACCATATTTGTTTCCTCTCGGTTACCATATTTCTGTTTCGTCTCGGTTACCATATTTCTGTTTCCTCTCGGGTACCATATTTCTGTTTCCTCTCGGTTACCATATTTCTGTTTCCTCTCGGGTACCATATTTCTGTTTCCTCTCAGGTACCATATTTCTGTTTCCTCTCGGTTATCATATTTCTGTTTCCTCTCGGGTACCATATTTCTGTTTCCTCTCGGGTACCATATTTCTATTTCCTCTCGGTTACCATATTTCTGTTTCCTCTCGGGTACCATATTTCTATTTCCTCACGGTTACCATATTTCTGTTTCCTCTAGGTTAGCATATTTCTGTTTTCTTTGCCTCCCCTGTGTGGGATATTTTCTCCTGATCTTTTTTTTTTTTTTTTTTGTAAATTGATCAACAAAAATCTAGATTGACCAAAAAAATATTTCACATGTTTAAAGTGTTGGTTATGATGTGAACAAGAAACCACAAAACAATACCAAACAATCAACATTAATTCCATGTTGCATGTTCTTTTGGGTGTGTATATTTATTGAATACACAGAATTTCCTGGCTGTGAATATACAGAACTAGCAACTGGGCTACGATAAGTAGGAATATTGTGAAACCCAGTGTGCAGAATTAAATTCTGTATTCAGACAGCAAAGATGACGGTCCCACAATGCCCAGCACTCTCTCCCACAATAACCAGCACATGGTCTTACAATGCCCAGCACGCTCTCCCGCACATGGCCCCACAGTGTCTGGCACCCAACCTTACAACAATGCCTGGCCCCTCCCCCCTATGCCCGGCATGTTGTCCCACAATGCCCGGATCACAGTCTTACAATGCCCGGTATGCAGCCTCACAATGCCCAGCACACAGCCCCACAATGGCACACAGACCCACAATGGGTCTTACAATGCCTGGCACGCGGTCACAATGCCCAGGATTTATGCATACCTCTTCCTACATCTTGTGTGGCTGAGAGCTAAGAATTGTGATATTCACTCATGTGCATTATAGGAGGAGCTTGGCCATGCCCAGAAGAAGCTTCGGGAATCTAGAATATTGTCTTTATATTGTTTACAGTGACAAACACACAGCGAGCAAATAGAATATTAAGCATATAACATATCTATCTCTGGTCTCCACCAATAGAGTAAGGCATAGTTTCCTCACACTTTGATTACGGTGAATCGCATGATGCCATTTATTCGGTTCATGCCGCAGAGGGATTTGGAAAGGAAAATGGAAGTTTCAAGGTGTGCAATATGCCTGTAGGCCATTACCTCACACATGGGTTTTAAAGCTCTGAAGGTCCTGAATAAAAAGAAATTCTAATTATCAGCAGGAAGGTGTGAGGATGAGCCGTGTCTGTATTTCCTGACACACGGCAGCAGGAGTGGGACATATCACAGTCCGTTTTAATTATCTTTTGCTTTGCTACTGGCAGAGTCTACACTTGAAATAAGGTCATGTCTGTGATAATTAATCACTGTAATGAGGTGCTCTATGAAAACAGATTAAGAGTTTGTACAGAATAGGACAAAAGGGAGGAAGAGAGAATCTAGGGTTATAAGTGCTTAAAACAAACGTATTTTTAAAAAAGAGCGTCTAATGGTCTTTCGTTAAACATTCACATGGCGTCCATCTTGTCTCCTTTCAGAATTAGGTTGCATGTTTATTCTGCAATGTAATTGTCAATTGAACATATTTAGTTTTCTTACACAAACGCACACATCATTATTTCTTATTGCCCTGAGAAAGTCAGGCTTTCTTCATTGTTTTATCATAGTAACTCCCATCATCCTAGGACATTCTCCTTCCATTGTATGTTATGGGGGGGGGGGTTGCGTGAGCGAGAGACAATAGCAGACACTTTATTCTAAAACACAAGTTACGTTAAGCACAGTATCTTTCAACATGAGACTACGGAATGATGTTTTAGTTTGTCTATGTAACGAACCCTGAAGTGGTAGCTAGGGGTTCGTATGATTTGAGCCGAACGGCCGAGAGCCTGAGTGATTACAGCTCATCGTTTGGTTGCTCTATTCGGTAGTTAAATCCCAAAGACACGAAATCCTCTAGTGTAGCTTTCCCAAATAGCAATCAGATACCCAAACACCAGCCGAAACATGATGAAGGGTGTAACAAGAATGGTGTTTATTGAGACCACATAGGCTTTTTTAGAGGTCCCCCTGCAAGAGGGCCTCCCACCGTACACAAACAAAATAGCCAATCATAATGTACAGTTGCAATTAAACACTCCCTCTCTCCACCTGGGAGATAATGAGATAAGTTAAGGAACAAGCCAATTATCTCCAGGTGAAGTGCACACATTTTTCCCAAAACTCAGAACATCCCTTTACGTTTAAGGTATCCCCACAAATGACATCTCCCCTGATAGCCCTGATCTGGGAGAACAACATATTAAAATTTCACCCAGATCAGTTCAGGGGTTCTTAAAAAGTGTGGAAGTCTTAAGTTACCGACCACACACACGAGGCCCAAAATAGTTCCACGAATTCAGAGTGTGCGGTCGGTCAATTTCGAAAATGTCAAATAATGAAATAATCCACGAATGGCACCTCCTGGCTCATAGGAGCGATTGTTCCCCTCATACGAATACACCAAAGTACCGAACAGCGCTCTCCTAGCTGTTCGTGAAATATAGATCCAGCATTCGTATGTTTGGGACCGGTGTTCGGAAAGTCGAGTGTCCGATTTTAGTTCCAGACACACGACCCAGTCCCACTGTCTTTGTCCGAACAAACAAGATGGCCGCTGTTTTCTCAGTCACGTGGCATTCGGATATACGAATGGCTGCCACCCAGAGAGAGCGCTTAATTGACGGGCTCCTTTGAAGTCAATGAGCCAGGAGGGTGGTCGGTTGTAACGGAACTCCCTGTACACCGACCGAGTACCTTCCGTTGATGGACGCTTCCTAGCTTGCGTCGAGGACCACAAGCACCGCACCGGACACCACAACCACCGCAGACTCCACAACCGCCGTGGCTTAACTGGAGTCTCGCGTCTTCCTTCCACCCTGGATCAGCCTCTGTCCTCCAGGAGGGCGTAACAGAAACAGCTCTTAAAAGCGGCCACGTGTTCGTTTGTCGAATGGCGGCCACTTCGACTACTTTGGCTGTATCCGAAGTGCCAATTTAAAGTTGCAACACTGCTCCAAAGTAATTAAAGGGCCAGAAATAGCATTATAAAAATCCATAATGCCCAAATCAGTTCCCTAAAGGGCAATACATCCCAGGAGCCATAGTCACATGGCAGGAGGCTGGCAATCAGTCCTCTTCAATGCCCAGTGGCAAATGGCAGTTTGTCACAGGTGTTTGGTAGTTTTAATCTACCGAACCAAGGTTGCATAAAATAAACGAATGAGGTAAAATAAACGAATGTATAGAGAAAACCCCTAAACTTCGGCTGGTTTTCTCACAGTCTACAACTTAAAATCTAATTGCAGCAGCCAGAATGCACGTATTGACAATAGACATAGATTTACCAGGTTCTGGCAAAGTGACCAAGAGGTTTTCAGACGCAGGCCTACTGGGCATAAAATGGTTAAACATGGGTACTAAATTATGAGTCAACAAGTGTTGGAATATCTCATGATATATAGCTTGAAGCCAGCTGGGATCCAACCCAGATTAATGAAGTTTAACCCCATGCCATTCATGCCCTGTTGAAAACCAGCGCATCTCCAGTTATTGATAAAGGGGCAAATGGAAACATGCTTTATCCACACACGTATCAGTAGTCCTTTACCATGACAGTACATTTGATTTTTGTTTTGAAACAATTGTGGGGGGTGGATCGCTACCCCTACAGATTAGGGTTGATGGGGTTTTAATACAGGAGTGAGGCAGTTAAAGGTTAGGTTTGCGTCCAGCACTATCGTTATCAGTAGGCTGATGGGTGGTGGGACATTTACGCAGTTTGTAAAGGATCTTTTAGAATTTTGCACATGTTGTGATTTTTGAGGGATTATATATATATTTAACCAACACAGAATATATATTTTTAGTCCAGTGGAACTAACACAGACCTCAAGAGCTAAAAATAAATAAAAGACATGTCAACTAAAGATTAACCCCTTCCCGACTGCGGACGTATCAGGTACGTCTGGCAAAAAACAGTCCATAATGACCTTGGATGTACCTGGTACGTCCGCAACTATTTTGAGCGCTGGAAGCTCTGATAGTATTGCAGTGATGCTCTGCATGTGCGGAGTGCCTCGAGGGGTCCTGGCACTCAGTGCATATATAATAATATATATATAAAAAAATAGAAAATAAATAAAATTATCAATATTAACCCCCCCCCACCCCCTAGGGCTTCTGGGGGTCCCTAGCATCATAAGGGGCAGGCTGGGGTGTACCAATCACAGCTTGCCCCATTAGCAATTTCATCCCAAGTGTGTTCCCCATTTCTCTGATTAGTGTGGATCTGCCTCCCTCTCCTCACTTGTGTTTTAGTGAGAGAGGGAGAGAGATCTGTGGTTTAGCTAGAGAGATTTAGGTGATTATAGGTGGGGATTTGTAAACTCTTGAGACCCAAAGGCTCTTTTCAGAGCCAGTAACCCCTGTCCTGCCAGTGATCACTATAATCTTTTCTGCTGTTTGTGCATTTTTTTTAGGGGTTCATTTTTTGTGATCTTTTTTCTTTTGAGACCCAAAAGCTCTTTTCAGAACGATTAACCCCTGTCCTGCCAGTGATCACTCTACAGATCACAGGCTCTTACACAGCAGCACTTATTTTGCTGTCTGTTCATTTTTTTAGGGGTTAATTTTTTGTCTTTTTTTTGTGACAGGTCACTAAGTAAAGTGATTGTGATCATGTCACATGGGTCACGGAAGTCAACCAGCGCTGAGCAGTCATATGCCACCCTTGCGCTAGAGTCTGACGCGTCTATGTCAGACTCTGACCCTGATTTTGACCCAGCCAGGTGCTCAGATACATCATCACTAGATACAGTGTCTGCTGCTAGTGACGTATCTAGTGATGTTGTATCTGTGCCTGCTAGTCCCCCTGCCTGAAGGAGACGTGCTGCTCCAGCTGGCAGAACTGCTGAGGAGTGGGTAGTGCCTCATCGCCAGAGGCCAGACATCCCATCCTTTACTGCAAATTCTGGCATTAATTTGGATGTCACAGGATTTAGCCCTCAGCAGTTTATGGAGGTGTTTCTGGGCGATGATGTATTGGGGAACATTGTCGCCCAAACTAATTTATATGCCCATCAGTTCCGAGCTACAAATCCTGACTCTTCTTTGGCAAAGCAGCAATGGGCCCCCATCGATGTGCCAGAATTTAAAAGATTCTGGGCATTGACTATGCTGATGTGCATCATAAAAAAGCCCTCCATCCGCTCCTACTGGAGCAGTAGCCCCATCTGCTCTACCCCCATTTACTCCCAATGTATGTCGAGGAAGAGGTATGAAATGATTCTGCATTTCATGCACTTCAGCGACAACAGCCTGTGTCCCCCTAGGGAGCATCCCCAGATTGACAGGCTGTATAAAATCAGCCCCCTGATTACCCACTTCGCTGCCAGGTTTGCAGTGGCTTATACACCGGGAAGGAATATATGCGTGGATAAATCCCTGATGAAGTATAAGGGAAGGCGGGATTCAAGCAGTATGTTCCTTCCAAGCGCTCTAGGTATGGTGTAACGATGTATAAGCTCTGTGATAGCAAGACTGGGTATACTCAGGCCTTCCGGGTGTAGAGGGAAAGGATAGCCACCTTGACCCTCCAGGTTGCCCAGAACATATGGGAACCAGTGGCAAGATTGTCTTGGACCTGATATTCCCCTTGATAAACAAAGGGTACCACTTGTGTACTGACAATTGTTATACAAGTGTCCCTTTGTGGTGGAATTTCGGGGACTGTAAATTTAGTAGGCCAAGATTTCCATGTGGCATATGTGTATGTTGTGTCAGTTAGTCAGCTACACATAGCTAGGATACTGTCATCAATGTACTGAGCATGTGCAGGAATGCAGGAACTGAAATTGCACTTATTTCCTTTGTCTTGGATGGGCCATGTGGTTTGACTAGATGTACAAGTCTATATTCTGCTCATTGATTGGTTAAAGGTATATGTGGGTGTAGCTATTAATGGGAGGAGTTATAGTGCTATATAAGGAATGTACACTATGTGTTGGTCTCTCAGAATGTTGGAACAGGAGTTCATCTGAGACCCGATCGGTAATGTGAATAAAGGCCTCTTACTTCCTGAAGACCTGTGTCCAAATCTCTGTGTTTGGCTTCTGCATGCTTACACGGTAACATCTCTGGTGCATTGGCAGTGGGAACCTCATCGCACGGAAGCTGGCGCAGAGATTTGAGACGGTAAGCTTTTACCAAATCCTCTACGCTGCACTCCTGGACTTCTACTGCGTGGACATCCCTTCATCTCGGCGCCACTGGGCTGCTTCACTCAGGAGATCATCGGCTTCTGCGCAGTGAGTCCCGGATTGTTCCGTCTATGAGTGAACCCAGGTCCAGGGACTAACAGGTAAGATTGATACCGTTAGAGCGGTAGACCCACAAGGGGTTTTATATTTGGAACCGGTTATTGGAATCTGCCTGTCCTAAGGGATGGAAGAAGCGAAAGCGCAACGCTTATCTGGACATTAGACGCTCTGTAGTCAGCCCGTCTAATATAGGTGGTTTGGGTCAGACTGAGTTCTGGTGTAAATAGCTCATGTCGGACACCGGTGTCCTGTCTTGTCTAGCGTATCTAGGGTGTAAATTTTGTTCGCTAGGTCGGGGGGACCGGGAGACTAGCATACTCTGTTGTATATTTTAGTTTGCTAGATTTCACCCTATCTTAACTAAGTGTGCTCTGTTGTAAATCCAGCCACTAGATTATTGATGGTTTCATAGACTAGCTGGGTACTGTGTAAATTCTGCCCTCTAGTTCGCTATACGTGGTGTCTGGGCAGCTTAGAACTTATCGAATCTCTGGTGTATAAATAGATCGAAAGCTCTCGAGGTGCTGGCCAGTTAGAATAGTTGGGATTATTGTAAATGTTGTTAAATATATTGTAGTTGGTGAATTGGTTAACTTGTATGTCCTACTAGAAAGTTAGAGCTCTGCTGTCTAGTGGGAGTGTAAATTGTGTGTATAACTGTAAAATAGCGCACGGTACCATAACTACTGACATGTACCATAACCACTGACATTGTGTAAAAATTACTAATAATTGCTGTTTTATGTTATATGTATTATACCATAACTGTTACTAACTGATCTGTGACTTTAAAACTGTATTATAACCACTTACTAACTGTACTATAACCACTGACTGTAAAGATGAGGTTACTAGAATGTGACATAGTTGGTTAGTCAAAAGTTGATTTATAGTACGGATAATTGTAGAGACGATTTATAGTTATAGAGGTAAGTAGCTAGTGTTTGGTAGATCTTTGTGAGTGGGACGCTGTGATATCATTGTATGAACGAGAATTCTCTGCGTGTTATCGTGTGTGTATGTTTGGCTTAGCAACCGTGCCACGTGGTACTGTTGCCGGGAAAACAAGTGTGATTGTTGGAAGTGTTTGAAGTATTGTGTATCTTTGTAATAGACGTTCCATTGCCAGTATGGGTGCGTCTGATTCAAAGATTGTTGATCCCTTGTCATGCATGTTGAAAAACTTTACAAAGGGATATAAAGCCTGTGATTATGGGGTAAAATTGTCCCCAAAACGTTTGACTACCTTATGTAGTAGAGAGTGGCCTATCCTGGTGACCGCATGGCCACCATGTGGTAGCCTTGATTTCATTTTGGTACAACGTGTGCATGCGGCTGTATCTAGTAGGCCTGAATTTTATGATCAGTTTCCGTATATTGATTGTTGGAAACAGATTGTAGAAGAATTGCCTAAATGGGTTAAGGTATGCCATGAGGAGCAATGTCGCCTCATGGTGGCCAGGACTCGCCTCTCCATCAGGGCCGCAACTCCGCCCATTTTAGATTCCCCCTCTGAAACTGACCTTCCCTCCCCACCCCCTTACACTTCCTCTAAGGTTAGAGGTGGTGCTACTGGTGTTGCTACTCCCCCTTTTCCATTGTCCCTGCCCACTCATGCATCTAGTTCAGAGCCCAGCCCACTAGCTCTGAAACCCCCCCTTCCAGTACAGGCCTCCACTAGTTCCATATATCCGGAACTGACGTCACTTCTGGTTCCTGGTCAGGCTTCTCCCAGCCCGGCCCGTAATATCCTGTTAACCGAACTTCCGCCCAGTAAAATTAATCCGCCTCACTCCCCTTGCCTACTACCCCTAGACCGGAACTCATTATGAAATCATCATATCGTAGTCCCATATTAACCCGACAGATGACTGGAAGCATCCAACCCCGAAATTACCAAATGCCCCTCAGACTTACACCAGGCCCAACTCACGTGGATGAGAATGGCCAAATACAACGGGCAGATCCAGTGTTTGTATATGTCCCCTTTACTACGACTGATTTATTCAACTGGAAGACTCATAACTCTTCATATACTGACAAACCTCAAGTTATGACAGATTTGGTTACTTCTATTATCCAAACACATAATCCCAACTGGGCCGATTGCCAGCAATTATTACTAACTTTATTTAATTGTGAGGAAAGGACCTGGATTAATCAAGCGGCTATTAAAGCGCTTGAGGAAACAGCCCGTACTCAAAATCAGGCCAATCCAGTTGCGTGGGCTGCAGCCCATTATCCAAATGTCGATCCAAATTGGGACGTGAATGGTGCTGACATGCCCCACCTAAGGGCTTATCGGGAAGCCATAATTGCTGGCATGAAGGCAGGAGGGAAGAAGGCAATTAATATGTCAAAGACGGGTGAGGTGTTGCAAAAGGTTGATGAGTCACCTAGTACCTTTTATGAGAGATTATTGGAGTCATATAGGTTGTATACTCCTTTTAATCCAGAGGCTCCTGAGAATTATAGGATGATTAATTCAGCATTTGTCAGCCAGGCCCAAGGTGATATTAAAAGGAAATTACAAAAATTAGATGGATTTATAGGGATGTCCATAATACAGCTAATGGAGATTGCAAATAAAGTATATATGAATAGGGAGAAGGAGGTTATAGTGGTAGTTATAGAGGAAGAGGAAGTTTTAGAGGGAATGGTGGGAATAGTAGAGGAAGTGTTCAAGGAGACAGATACTATCCACCCACGCAGAGACCTAGAGAAAGAGAGGATAGAGATTTTGTGGGTCTGGCTGACACTATCATGGAAGACTATTGATACCGACCGGGCTCCATCCCCCTTGGTCAAGCGGAGCCTATGGTCGATGTGGCAATAGGGGGAAAGAGAAGTTCTTTCATGATCGACACAGGTGCTGAACATTCTGTGGTGACTAAGATGGTGGCTCCGCCTTCGGGAAAGACTATAACTGTGATAGGAGCTACTGGAAGAAGTGCAGCTAGACCGGTTCTTAAGAGTCGCACTTGTATTCTGGGAGGCCATGTGGTGAAGCATCAGTTCCTATATATGCCAGAGTGCCCGATTCAACTTTTAGGACGAGATCTATTATCGAAGCTTCAAGCCCAGATAACCTTTTTACCTAATGGATCAACATCTCTGAAGTTTAAGGGGTTACCAGGCATAATGGCGATATCGGTGCCAAGGGAAGAAGAATGGCGCTTCTATTCCATAGTGACAAGTGTTAACCCTAAGAGTGATGAATCCTTATTTGACATTCCAGGAGTATGGGCAGAGAATAATCCACCAGGACTTGCTCGTAATATCCCACCCATACATATTGAACTAAAACTTGGGGCCTATCCTGTGAGCCTACGTCAATATCACATACCCCAAAAGGCTAAGGAAAACATACAAACCTACTTGGATAAGTTCGTAAGGTATGGCATCCTAAAATTCTGTACTTCCCCCTGGAACACTCCATTATTACCTGTTCAAAAACCAGGATCGGACGAATATCGTCCTGTACAGGATTTGAGAGCAGTTAATGATGCAGTAGTTAGTATACACCCAATCCCTACAATCTGCTTGCCTTGATACCAGGTGGGGCAACCTACTTCACAGTGTTAGATCTTAAGGATGCTTTCTTTTGCCTTCGAATTGCTGCTGAGAGTCAACATATCTTTGCTTTCCAATGGGAAGATGCTGTTACAGGTTCAAAGCGTCAGATGACCTGGACCAGACTACCTCAAGGGTTCAAGAATTCACCTACCCTATTTGGATCCGCATTAAGCCAGGATTTGCAAGATTTCAAGTCCATTCCAGGAGAATGTGTACTACTTCAATATGTGGATGATCTGTTGATAGCAGCTGTTACTAAAGAGATATGCCAACAAGCCACTTATGATTTGCTTCATATTCTATGGAAAGCAGGATACAAGGTATCGAGGAAGAAAGCACAATTGTGCCAGTCAACTGTTAAATATTTAGGATTCCATATATCCGAAGGTCAAAGAATGATGGGACCTGAAAGAAAAGAAGCAGTGTGTCGGATATCTATACCTAAGAATAGAAGACAAGTGCGAGAATTCTTAGGAGCGGCAGGATTCTGCAGGATATGGATTCCTAATTATGCAATATTGGCGAAACCTCTATACGAAGCTGTGAAAGGAACAGAACATGATCCCTTTTTGTGGACCTCTGAACAACAGAAGGCATTCGAAGATGTTAAGAAAGCACTAATGAGTGCACCAGCCCTAGGTCTACCAGATCATACACGTCCTTTCTATCTGTACGTACATGAGCAAAGAAGAATGGCTGTGGGAGTATTAACTCAATACTTGGGATCATGGCAAAGACCTGTAGCTTACATGTCCAAACAGTTGGATGCAGTGGCCAGTGGTCTTCCACCTTGTCTGCGAGCAGTGGCTGCTGCTGCCTTACTGGTAGCAGAAGCTGACAAGCTCACCTTGGGTCAGGAACTCTACGTGAGAGTACCTCATGCAGTACAGACCCTCTTGGATTATAAGGGAAATCATTGGTTTAGCAACAGTCGAATGACCAAATATCAGGCTATGTTGTGTGAAAATCCAAGAGTACACCTCGAAACGGTCAACAATTTGAATCCAGCTACCCTTCTGCCCCAGACTACTGAAAGTCAACATGATTGTTTGGAGATAATGGATGAAGTGTTTTCAAGCAGGCCTGATCTTCATGATTTTCCCATCCAGAATCCAGACATACAGTATTATACTGATGGTAGTAGTTATGTGAAGGAAGGTGTACGTTATGCAGGATATGCGGTAACGAATATAGATAAGGTGATAGAAGCACGGCCACTGTCAAAAGGGACATCAGCTCAGAAGGCGGAACTGATCGCATTAACCAGGGCTTTGCAATTAGCAGAAGGGTTGAGAGTGAATATCTACACTGATTCGAAGTATGCTT
This sequence comes from Pelobates cultripes, assembly GCA_933207985.1. Classification (NCBI taxonomy): domain Eukaryota; kingdom Metazoa; phylum Chordata; class Amphibia; order Anura; family Pelobatidae; genus Pelobates; species Pelobates cultripes. The sequence continues at coordinate 1,007,505 of OW240918.1, forward strand.
TTCTAACCACCCATGCACATGGAGCATTGTATAAAGAAAGGGGATTGCTCAATTCAGAAGGGAAAGAGATCAAGTATGCGGCTGAAATACTCCAACTGTAAGAGGCGGTATGGGAACCGAAGGAAGTTGGCATTATACACTGTAGAGCACATCTGAGGGGTGATAGTGATGTAATCAAAGGAAATCGCATGGCCGACAACGTAGCAAAACATGTAGCTGAATCTGGGCAAGAGGAATATGTGGGATATGTCGCAGCTCTTGTACCGGCACCTCTGTCTCAATGGACTCCAATATATACAACCCAAGAGATGGAGTGGTTGAAGACTGAAGCTGGGAAATATCTGGAGAATAACTGGTATCAGTTAGAAGATGGAAGAATAGTTATTCCGACATCTCTGGCTATAGAGATTGTTCAAAACTTTCATAATGGTACACATACTGGAAGAGATAGTATGGAAGAATCTCTTAGGAAACATTTCTATATACCAAGGTTATCTAGTCTGACTCAAGCCATAGTTCGGAGATGTGTTTTGTGTGCCCAAAATAATGCAAGACAAGGCCCTGTCAAACCCCCTGGAGTTCAGTATATGGGAGGACTCCCAATGTCAGATTTGCAAATAGATTACACTGTGATGCCTAAATCTGGGGGATATCGTTATTTGTTGGTAGCTGTGTGCACCTACTCCGGCTGGGTAGAAGCTTGTCCAACTCGTACAGAAAAGGCAGGAGAAGTTGTACGATTTCTGTTGCGAGAAGTTATACCCAGATATGGACTTCTGTGTTCTATAGGATCAGATAATGGCCCAGCCTTTATTCATCAGTGTTTGCAACAACTAACTCATGTGCTTGGTATCAAGTGGAAACTTCATACAGCCTATAGACCTCAGAGTTCTGGAAAGGTGGAAAGGATGAACAGAACAATAAAAACCCAGTTGGCTAAAATGTGTCAGGAAACTCAGCTCAAGTGGAATGTCCTTTTGCCAATAGCTCTGTTGCGAATACGTAGTACACCTACCAGAAGGATGAGTTTGTCTCCCTTTGAAATCGTGTATGGGCATCCACCTCCCATACTAAGTAATCTAAGGGGGGACTTAAATCAGTTGGGTGAAGGAATTACTCGGCAGCAGGTTGTGGAGTTGGGTAAAACTATGGAGGAGGTGCAGAAATGGGTGCAAGATAGGTTACCTGTGAACATATATCCACCTGTTCATTCCTATCAACCAGGAGATCAAGTGTGGATAAAAGAATGGAATATTGTTCCATTAGGTCCGAAATGGAGAGGTCCTTATGTTGTTCTTTTATCTACCCCAACAGCTGTAAAGGTGGCAGAAGTGACTCCGTGGATTCATCATTCTAGGGTTAAACCAGCATCAGACTCTTGGCAAGCTATCCCAGATCCTGAGAATCCTTGCAAGATCCGGTTGAAGCGTACAACTCAGTCGGAGTGACGAGGAGATATTGGGACATCTAGAGTAACTATAGAGATCAGCAAAGTAGGTGTTTTGACGGCCATAATAAAGCCTGACCACCTGCCTACGTGTCATAGCCAGAGTGTCTCGAAGGGATCTCTGTGAAGGAAAGTGAGGATCAGAAGAACAACATCCTTGCAGCCCTCACAATCGGGAAGCTGAGAGGCCATCGCACGGTTGAAGAAAAATGAGGATTTCAGGAATAATGTGTTTTATTATGTGTCTTAGTATTTTTATGATTTTTCAGGAAGGTAGGAGTACAGACATACCGAATTGCGATAGTTGCATTAAGACTACTAAAACAGGTAACCAAATATCCCAAACTCTCATCTGGCACTCACAGTATGAATGTAAGGGATCTGTATCTAAATGTAGATATTTGGATATTGATTATAGTGTGTGCAAGCCAATATCAGGAGAGTCTAAATGTTTCGATCCCCAATTCCAACCCCGTACAATTTGGTTGGTAATTAGGAATAGTAATTCCCAGGGAACTTTGATAAATAGGACTGTGATAAATACCATACATTCTACGGGTGTTCTGCTATTTGATGCATGTAAGGCGATTTCTGGTAGTAGAAAACCTTGGAATGTATGTGGTAATCTTAAATGGGAACGAATTTATGGGTTTAATGATAAATAGTTATGTCCCAGTAAAAGATCTACTGATCCTGATTGCCCAAATAGAGATTATAATTTTTGTCCCTATTGGTCTTGTGTAGGGTGGGCAACCTGGGGAAAAACAGTGGATCAAGATATGATTATCCAAAGGTTGCCTACCACGCCATACTGTAAATCTATGGAATGTAATCCGGTCCATATGACCATCTCTAATCCCCAGCATTTTATTGACAAATTTGGAAATATTTTTGGGTTCCAAATATATGGCACAGGAGTAGATCCAGGAACAATAATATATGTAGGTCTTGAAACTGAGACAGTGGCAACTCAAACTCATCAGGTTTTCCATTCCTTTTATGAGGAGATGAGTGTTGAGGATAAAATTCCCCATAATGTTAAGAACCTATTTATTGATTTGGCTGAGAGTATTGCAGGTAGTCTTAATGTAACTAATTGCTATGTGTGTGGAGGTACTAATATGGGAGACCAGTGGCCATGGGAGGCAAAGGAAATATGGTACCCTGGCTCTGAGACATATGAACAACAGATACCTTTTCAGTCTGATCATCAAGTAAGTACTAGAAGTAAATCAGAATGGTGGTTAAAAACCTCCATTATAGGTCATGTTTGTATAGCCAGGAAAGGGACAATGTATAACACGTCTGTAGGTGAGCTAACTTGCTTGGGACAAAAAGCCTATAATGTTAATACTAAAAATACTACTTGGTGGTCAGCTTCAAATGTCTCGGAGCCTACTAATCCGTTTGCCAATTACACTCATTTAAAGGAGGTATGGTTTGACTTATCTGCTACATCTAGTTGGAAAGCCCCAGCAAATTTATACTGGATCTGTGGTAGGAAAGCTTATTCAGAGTTACCACAAGATTGGGAAGGGGCATGTGTACTAGGTATGCCAAAGCCATCCTTCTTCTTGTTGCCAATTGAGACAGGAGAGACCTTGGGAGTTAAGGTTTACGATGTAAATCATAAAAGGAAGAGAGCATCCTTGAATATAGGTAGCTGGGAAGATGATGAGTGGCCCCCCCAACGTATTATTAATTATTATGGACCGGCTACTTGGGCAGAAGATGGCACTTATGGATATAGAACTCCGATATATATGCTCAACCGCATTATTAGACTACAGGCGGTGGTTGAGATTATTACTAATGAGACAGCTCAAGCGCTTAATCTTCTAGCTAAGCAAAATACCAGGATGAGATCAGCCATCTATCAAAATAGATTAGCTTTAGATTATCTATTAGCAGTGGAAGGAGGTGTATGCGGAAAGTTTAACCTTAGCAACTGTTGTTTGCATATAGATGATGAAGGTCAGGCAGTGGCTGAACTCACTAGTCACATGGTTAAACTTGTGCATGTACCGACTCAGGTCTGGAATGGGTATAATCCTAATAGTTGGTTTGGAAGCTGGTATGAGCAGCTTGGAGGAATTAAGACATTAGTAGGAGGAGTAGTGTTTATCATATTCTTATGTCTTTTTCTGCCTTGTCTAATTCCATTAGTGGTAAGGTCCCTACGTAGTATTATAGAGAGTACTATAGAGAGAAAGACAGCGGCTCATGTAATGGCTGTCTATAGATATGATCCCCTAGTCCAAAGAGAATATATTCAGGATGAGGAATGTTGAAGGAGTTTTTAAGATGCTTACAAGGTCTACTCTGGTTCAATGGCTACTTGAGAGATGTAGGTAAAACTGTGATTGGTGATGCATCTGGAATAATTTTGTATCAGAGGCATCAAAGGGGGGAATGTGGTGGAATTTCGGGGAATGTAAATTTAGTAGGCCAAAATCTCCATGTGGCATATGTGTATGTTGTGTCAGTTGGTTAGCTACATGTAGCTAGGATACTGTCATCAATGTACTGAGCATGTGCAGGAATGCAGGAACTGAAATTGCACTTATTTCCTTTGTCTTGGATGGGCCATGTGGTTTGACTAGATGTACAAGTCTATATTCTGCTCATTGATTGGTTAAAGGTATATGTGGGTGTAGCTATTAATGGGAGGAGTTATAGTGCTATATAAGGAATGTACACTATGTGTTGGTCTCTCAGATCATTTGGAACAGGAGTTCATCTGAGACCCGATCGGTAATGTGAATAAAGGCCTGTTACTTCCTGAAGACTTGTGTCCAAATCTCTGTGTTTGGCTTCTGCATGCTTACACGGTAACACCTTTGTTCAAGCTATTGTACTGTTTTGATACAGTAACTTGCAGCACAATCAAAAAGAACAGCACAGGTTTATTGCACTTGCACGCACCCGGCTACGAAGGGGGGAGACCTCAGCTCTGCGCCAAGAGGAGCTGTTGTCAGTTAGGTACAGAGACAAGAAGGATGTGTACCTTCTTACCACCATCCACACTGAGGGGACTGTGGAGGTCTATGTACGTGGCAGAGCTGAGAGGACAAGGAAGCCAGTGTGCATCAAGGCCTATAACCGGCATATGTGTGGGTTTGATCTGGCAGATCACCTGCCGCAGCCCTACCTAATTATACGAAAGACAAGGGCCTGGTACAAAAAGGTTGCATTCTACTTAATGCAGATTGCAACCTGTAACGGATCACCTGGCACCCCGACCGGGTACCTCCGTTAAAAGGATGCTCCTAGCGTTTCCTGAGGACTCCAAGCACTCTGGCAGACACCACAATCCCCGAACCGGAGAAGCGTATACCTTCTCTCAAGCATATGAATGGTATAAACAGCTGAATAGGCAAAAAAACATACGGATGGGTTTAGGCTCCTAGCAGTCAAACTGGAACAGCATACAATAAATCCTTCCCCCAATAATGAGACGACACTTCACTTTGAGGGTTAAGCAGGAACTGACTGTACTGGCACATACAGCCTCTTTTATTCCCAATCCACAAACATAGTACTGCCCACAGGGTTTTACAGAACAACCAATCAATCTGTACAATACACCCAGACACTCACACACAAAATCCTCCTCTCTGCCTGATATGATTACTGAACACAATGGTTAATCTAATTATCACAGGCAGAGAAATACAGTATCATAAAACACATCACAGGGTCCCCAAAACATGCAATAACCCCATAAAAAGTATATCCTTGGAACCGGGGGATCTGGGTGAACCACATATCCAAAATTCACCCAGATCCGTTCAGTACTTTGGAAAATACAGTTTAATGCAGATTCTGCAGAACATATACAGGCTAAATAAAAAACAATCACTGTATAATGTGTCCCCTGCTGTATAGTCCAAAACCACCGCACGATGTCTCTGTGCAACAAATACTGGCGAGATGGCACCGTGTTGAAAAGTCCAAACAGTGTCTGTGAGTTAAAATGGCCGCCATCCATTGTTCTCACCATCTCACCATGTCCCTCTGATACAGGAAATGGTGGCCACCCAGTAACTCCACAGTATGTCCCCAGATGGTTCTTAAAAGGGCCAGCAGCAGCACAACACAAATCCATTATGCCCAAATCATGTCTTTAAAGGGCAATACATCCCAGGGGCCATAGTCACATGGCAGGAGGCTGGCAATCAGTCTTCTCCAATGCCCAGTGGCGAGGTCGGTTTCGCCACACAACCCACAACACTTTCTTGTTGTTCAAAAAAGCAAACCCGGGGACGCAACTGAGATTTTTACAGTTTCAGCTCCCGATCATTTCGGGGATTTTGTACCGTGATGCACCTGCTCCCCAGGCGGTGGTGGGAGAGAGCAGAGTTGGGGCTACACATTTTATTTTTAAAATTCCCCCTACTGCAGCAAAGCATAATCCCCAAAAAAGATGCAGGGTCTGTTCAAAGAGGGGGCAGAGAAAAGGTAGTGTATATCACTGTCCTGAATGCCCTGGACAGCCATTGGAGACTGCTTCAAACAATACCACAAGCTGGTCCATTTTTAATTTATTTTTTAACATTTGCAGTTCAGTTTTTTTTTGGTGTCTTTTTTTTTCTTTTTGGTTTTGTTACATTTACCCCATGCATGGGGGGCATGGGTGTCCTTAGGAGGGCTGGCAGAAAACAACCTGGGGTGTTTTCTTGCAATAACCAACAACGGGCTCTCCTAAATCACAGTCAAAAAGCAGCGTGCATGTGTAAAAATGAGGATTGAACAGTTACCTCCACACACTTTCTTCAACTTTCACTAAAATGATTGCATCTAAGGCATCAAAACACTCCATATAGAATACTGCGGGGTGTCAACTTTTCAAATATATGCACGCTCATGGCAAGAAAATACATTGGGATATCTGATAAGGCCCCCAAAAGGAAGATAGGCAAACGATATGTAAAATTTGAAAAACGCATATCAGACATTTTGCTTTGCACCCCCCAGAGAACCCGACACACCTATGCATGCGTGGTATCGCTGTACTCGGGAGATGTTGCCGAGCACATATTGGGGTGTCCTTTGGCAGTAACACCTAACAGTAGCTGAGAATCTATGCCCAAAGTAGAATGTGTGAGTGAAAAATAACACCACAAAAACATTTGACAGAGACTGGTGATAGAATTAGTGCATGTAAAGTGTTGAAATGCCACCATGTGAAATGCCCTAGGGTGTGTACTTTTCAAAAACATACGGTTTGACGGAGGTGAATTACATTGGCCGGCTTCAGAAATGTTCCAATTAGGACATGGGTGCATGATGGCCAGCTGTGTTTTATTTTTACATTTTTCATCATATTTTACTTTTTTTTTTCTAGTAAATTGTATGATATGATGAAAATAATGGTATCTTTAGAATGAACATTTAATAGTGAGAAAAATGGTATATAATATGGGTACAGTAAATGTGTAAGAGGCAAATTACATCTAAACACAACCACTGCAGAAATGTAAAAAGAGCCCTGGTCCTTAACGGTAATAAAATTGAAAAATGGCCTGGTCACTAAGGCAGGGGCGTATTAGCCGTGAGGCAAACAAAGCATTTGCCTTGGGCGTCATTTTCCAGGGGGCAGCAAAAAAAGCCGCCCCCCAAATGCCCAAGGCAAATGCCTTGTTAGCCTCGCGGCTAACAGACATGCTGAGCGGGCAGGCGGCGCTGGGCGGGCGGCTGGCGAGGGAGCTCTTCCCCTGAGCAGTCTGCTCAGCTCCCTCGCGCGCCGCAGAGTGAGGCTGGGAGCCAGAATATGATGTCATAATCCGGCTCCCAGCCTCACTCTGAGGCGCGCGAGGGAGCTGAGCAGACCTCTCAGGGAGAAAGGGAACCCCCACCCGTTCAGCGCCCAGCAGCCACTGGACCCCCAGGGAGAAAGGGAACCCCCCCCAGCATTCCCAAAGGTAAGAAGGCTGGAGGGGGCGGGGGGGTAAAAAAATAAATGTGTTAATGTGAGTGTGAGTGTGTCTGTTAGTGTGTGTGTGTCTGACTGTTAGTGTGTGTGTGTTAGCCTGTGAGTGTGTGTGTCAGTGAGTGTTTGTGTCTGCTAGTGTGTGTCTGCTAGTGAGTGAGTGTGTTTGTGTGTGTGTGTCTGACTGTGTGTATGTTTGCCTGTGAGTGTGTGTGTCTGCTAGTGTGTGTCTGCTAGTGAGTGAGTGTCTGTGTGTGTCAGTGAGTTTGTGTTTCTGTTAGCTAGTGTACGTGTATCTGTCAGTGTGTGTGTGTGTGTATTTAGTAGGCGGGGCGGGGGCATGGGTGGGGTCGCGCGCGCGTGGGTGGGTAAGGGGGGGGGTTTGGGGGGCACCTGAGTTTTGTCCTGCCTAGGGCAGCACAAAACCAAGATACACCACTGCACTAAGGAGTTACACAATGCTGACATCAACCAAAAAAGTAACTGGTAGAGAAACCTAAAGGAAAACATATGCACAATGTGTTGATATCACCAGAGATACAAACAATAAACTAGATAAAAAATAAACCATTTATTGTAGATAAATAATTAGGAAAAGTTCTTCTAACAGTATTAAATCATTTGGAAAGCGTATTAAATCAAGCTCCAAGTCAGGATTGGAGATTGGCTCCATTGGATTTTTATGTCGTTTTACTTTGAGCAATCTCGCAGTATAGTCAGAGATCACGCAAACCGCTATTTAGAGACTGAAGAGCAAATTGTGAGAGTCGACAACTTTGTCCACGTTGGACTACATCTTGTCGGATCATCTACAGTTTTGAAAAGTTTGGAATATGTAAATGTTGTATGATCAGCTTTTTAAAAGTGTAAAAGGGTACTAGGAAGCGTACAGGCCTCTTAATCCAGGACGATTAATTGGAGAACATTGTTCCCTTGTTACTGCAATAAATTAAGGGTTCAATTTATCCACCATCTTCTTGGACTTTGGGTCAATTACATAAAAATTTGTTAGCGAAAATGTCCGCTGCCTGAGATGTGAAAATGCTTTTAGGGGCACATGCCATTTGAGCACATGGCTCATGTGGTCATCTTTGTTATTCTCCAAAACATGACCATAAATGGAGTGTTTGAGAATATCTAAGAAGCGACCATTGAGTGCTGTACATTATTTTAAAGTGGTGTGGAAGTCTCTACATTAGTGACATTTACTTATTTTCACCCGAGAGTAAACATTATGGAGGGGGTCACTGGGGTAAAGAGGGCAGAGTAAGCAAGTGTAAGATAAAATTACGCCCTCCGAACAACCACTCCCCTAGTAAGGGGCGCCTGGCTCATGTCTATGTTAACCATCTTCCACTGTGCAAGTGGGTCAGTATCTGCTCTATATCACATTACGGGTCAGTATCTGCTCTATATTACATTATGGGTCAGTATCTGCTCTATATCACATTACGGGTCAGTATCTGCTCTATATTACATTATGGGTCAGTATCTGCTCTATATCACATTTTGGTCAGTATCTGCTCTATATTACATTATGGGTCAGTATCTGCTCTATATTACATTATGGGTCAGTATCTGCTCTATATCACATTTTGGTCAGTATCTGCTCTATATTACATTATGGGTCAGTATCTGCTCTATATTACATTATGGGTCAGTATCTGCTCTATATCACATTATGGGTCAGTATCTGCTTTATATTACATTATGGTCAGTATCTGCTCTATATCACATTATGGGTCAGTATCTGCTCTATATTACATTATGGGTCAGTATCTGCTCTATATCACATTATGGGTCAGTATCTGCTCTATATCACATTATGGTCAGTATCTGCTCTATATCACATTATGGGTCAGTATCTGCTCTATATCACATTATGGTCAGTATCTGCTCTATATCACATTATGGGTCAGTATCTGCTCTATATCACATTATGGGTCAGTATCTGCTCTATATCACATTATGGTCAGTATCTGCTCTATATCACATTATGGGTCAGTATCTGCTCTATATCACATTATGGTCAGTATCTGCTCTATATATCACATTATGGGTCAGTATCTGCTCTATATACATTATGGGTCAGTATCTGCTCTATATCACATTATGGGTCAGTATCTGCTCTATATCACATTATGGTCAGTATCTGCTCTATATTACATTATGGGTCAGTATCTGCTCTATATCACATTATGGGTCAGTATCTGCTCTATATCACATTATGGGTCAGTATCTGCTCTATATCACATTATGGTCAGTATCTGCTCTATATCACATTATGGTCAGTATCTGCTCTATATCACATTATGGGTCAGTATCTGCTCTATATCACATTATGGTCAGTATCTGCTCTATATCACATTATGGGTCAGTATCTGCTCTATATCACATTATGGTCAGTATCTGCTCTATATCACATTATGGGTCAGTATCTGCTCTATATCACATTATGGGTCAGTATCTGCTCTATATAACATTATGGTCAGTATCTGCTCTATATAACATTATGGTCAGTATCTGCTCTATATTACATTATGGGTCAGTATCTGCTCTATATCACATTATGGTCAGTATCTGCTCTATATCACATTATGGGTCAGTATCTGCTCTATATTACATTATGGGTCAGTATCTGCTCTATATCACATTATGGGTCAGTATCTGCTCTATATCACATTATGGTCAGTATCTGCTCTATATCACATTATGGGTCAGTATCTGCTCTATATCACATTATGGGTCAGTATCTGCTCTATATCACATTATGGTCAGTATCTGCTCTATATTACATTATGGGTCAGTATCGGCTCTATATCACATTATGGGTCAGTATCTGCTCTATATTACATTATGGGTCAGTATCTGCTCTATATCACATTATGGTCAGTATCTGCTCTATATCGCATTATGGGTCAGTATCTGCTCTATATCTCATTATGGGTCAGTATCTGCTCTATATCGCATTATGGTCAGTATCTGCTCTATATCACATTATGGGTCAGTATCTGCTCTATATCACATTATGGGTCAGTATCTGCTCTATATTACAATATGGGTCAGTATCTGCTCTATATTACATTATGGTCAGTATCTGCTCTATATCACATTATGGTCAGTATCTGCTCTATATTACATTATGGGTCAGTATCTGCTCTATATCACATTATGGTCAGTATCTGCTCTATATCACATTATGGGTCAGTATCTGCTCTATATCACATTATGGGTCAGTATCTGCTCTATATCACATTATGGTCAGTATCTGCTCTATATCACATTATGGTCAGTATCTGCTCTATATTACAATATGGGTCAGTATCTGCTCTATATTACATTATGGGTCAGTATCTGCTCTATATTACATTATGGGTCAGTATCTGCTCTATATCACATTATGGTCAGTATCTGCTCTATATCACATTATGGGTCAGTATCTGCTCTATATCACATTATGGGTCAGTATCTGCTCTATATAACATTATGGGTCAGTATCTGCTCTATATAACATTATGGTCAGTATCTGCTCTATATTACATTATGGGTCAGTATCTGCTCTATATCACATTATGGGTCAGTATCTGCTCTATATCACATTATGGTCAGTATCTGCTCTATATTACATTATGGGTCAGTATCTGCTCTATATTACATTATGGGTCAGTATCTGCTCTATATCACATTATGGTCAGTATCTGCTCTATATTACATTATGGTCAGTGTGACAAGACCAATCTTGCCACTGTGCATTGGAGAAACCTGGTTGCCCGCCTGCTGCCTTTAGACTATGGCCCCATGTTGAAACGCTTGATTTTCCCCTGCAAAGACACGAAAGCCGGGTCATTTGGTGCTTGCCCTGTTTGTGATACCCCAGATAGCTATGCCATGGAGCCCATTCGTATAACGAAAGACTATGTGAAAGACTTTGGCTCCATGGCAATTGAACTGTATGTATGTGATCTGAGCGCCATTCAGTAATAATGTGCGCTCAGATCTGAGCTATCTGGGGATATGTTGAATGTACCTATTTTATGCAATAGCTGCACAGTTATATATTTAAAATGTATCATATACGGTTAAACAAGCCAAAGACCAGGATACAAAATGTATCGTATACAGTGAGTCAAGCCAAAGGTCAGGGAGATAAAATGTATCGTATACGGTGAGACAAGCCAAAGACCGGGATACAAAATATATCGTATACGGTGAGACAAGCCAAAGACCGGGATACAAAATGCATCATATACGGTTAGACAAGCCAAAGACCGGGATACAAAATATATCGTATACGGTTAGACAAGCCAAAGACCGGGATACAAAATGTATACAGTGAGACAAGCCAAAGGTCAGGGAGACAACATGTATCGTCCACGGTAAGACAAGCCAAAGACTGGGATACAAAATGTATTGTATACAGTGAGACAAACCAAAGGCCAGGGAGACAAAATATATCGTATACGGTGAGACAAGCCAAAGACCGGGATACAAAATGTATCGTATACGGTGAGACAAGCCAAAGACCGGGATACAAAATGTATCGTATACGGTTAGACAAGCCAAAGACCGGGATACAAAATGTATTGTATACAGTGAGACAAGTCAAAGGTCAGGGAGACAAAATGTATTGTATATGGTTAGACAAGCCAAAGACTGGGATACAAAATGTCTCGTATACAGTGAGACAAGCCAAAGGTCAGGGAGACAAAATGTACCGTACACGGTAAGACAAGCCAAAGACTGGGATACAAAATGTTTTGTATACAGTGAGACAAGCCAAAGGTCAGCGAGATAAAATGTACCGTATACAGTGAGACAAGCCAAAGGTCAGGGACAACAGAACGCAGAAAAGTCAACGTACAAGCCAGGGTCAGATGTGTCAAAGAATATTAATAGAAAAACTCCTTCTTGGATAACCACAAAATGGAAACCATGACACGGCACAGAACAATAGCTCAAATGGGCTTAAATAGCGCCCTAAGAGAAGGCAGAGATTGGTTGGCTGCACCCATGTGACACCCATGTGGTGAAAACGCTTGCACATCTGTTCCACCAACTAAGCCTGGGATGGCAGAGTCATCAAAGTGGTCTGATGTGCAGCGGCCAGCGCCAGAAAGGACGTGGTCAGAAGTTGAAATGGAGGTAAGTGAATGTGTACAAGGAAGCACCAAGCGGACAGTGTGACTATGTATCTGTGAGGAACTGACTCTGCTGGGTTTCGAACCGTGGTTTACATGGTGCTAAACCTCTTCCTTACCAGTACACCAGCCTGCCTTTTGCAAATTTACCTTTAAATTTACATTGCTTGTAGAGTCAAGGTTATCAGTGACAATGCTCTTCAGCTGTGTCTGGTCAGGTGTCTGGTTCTTGGCCTATAAAAGCCAGTTAACATAGAAACATAGAAACATAGAATGTGATGGCAGATAAGAACCATTCGGCCCATCTAGTCTGCCCAATTTTCTAAATACTTTCATTAGTCCCTGGCCTTATTTTATAGTTAGGATAGCCTTATGCCTATCCCATGCATGCTTAAACTCCTTTACTGTGTTAACCTCTACCACTTCAGCTGAATGGCTATTCCATGCATCCACTACCCTCTCAGTAAAGTAATACTTCCTGATATTATTTTTAAACCTTTGTCCCTCTAATTTAAGACTATGTCCTCTTGTTGTCTCTGTACCTTTCCAGATTATTGTGGTTCCTGTACTCTCTAATCAAGCGTGTTCCTGTTTCTCCTTCCTGTTGCTGAATTTGGACTGTTTTGACTTTGCTGCTTCTCCTTCCCACTGACCTCGGCTTGCCTCACTACGATTATCATCTTTCTGTTCCAGTCTCCCATCTCTGCTTAAGACCAGAAGGCCACTCAAGGCTTGCTTTTAATGCAAGAACTATGCAGACCCAGGCACAGACCATTCAAGTGCTGCAGGATCAGGTAGCTGAACTACAAAATGAAGTTCGATCAATGCATAGTGAGCTTACCAGCTACAGGGCACATGATGTTGCGGCTGCTGCTACTACTACTGTTACACCTGCACAAGATGCCCGCTTGCCTCTAGCAGAAAAATTTGGAGGAGACCGCAAAAAATTTAGGGGTTTCCTAAATCAATGCCGTTTGCATTCCATGATGTTACCCAACCGTTTTCCATCTGAAAGAGAGAAGGTGGGATTTATTTTCTCCCTCTTCAAAGATGAAGCCCTGGCCTGGGGCTCCCCTTTTCTGGAACAGGACAGTCCAGTCTTGGGAAATTTAAAAGACTTTCTTGAGGCCATGTGCCTAGTTTTTGATGATCCCAATCGCTGTGCTACAGCAGAAGCCACTCTCCTTCATTTACATCAAGGGAGGCGCTCTGTGGCTGAATATGCTGCTGAATTCAGACAGTGGGCTACTGATAATACTTGGAACCAATCAGCCCAGAGGTTCCACTTCAGAAGGGGTCTCTCAGAAGCTATAAAAGATGAGCTAGCTCGTGTTGATCTTCCTGTTGAGTTTGATGCATTTGTGCGGTTGGCTATCCGTATTGATCGGAGACTTTCAGAAAGAAGATTGGAAAGACAGAGCTCTTTTAAACCAAGTGCTACTCCTACTTTCTATTCAAGAATTTCTACTCCGACCCCACAAACACCTACAGACTCTGAACCTGAGGCTATGCAGGTAGATCTAATAAGAGGGCCATTATCCAATGAAGAAAAACAGTGGCGACGCACTCACAACTTATGCCTGTATTGTGGTAGTGCAGGGCATTATGCCATCAATTGCCCTAGCAAGTCTAAAAGAACAATAGCTATGACTGCTGAGGGTGCACAGATTCAACACCAATGCCAGATTTCAGACCAACTGGATTCTGTCACACAACCCTTGTTTTCTCTGGCTCAGGGTGAAGAAGGTATGATGACTCAACATCCTCATTTGGTGGTGCCTATCACTTTGCAATATGGTGATAATAAAATTTCAACTACAGCTATGATAGCTTCCGGAGCAGGCGGAAACTTTATGGACATTAAATTTGCAGAAGAAAATAAAATTCAGTCTATCCCTAAATCTTCACCTGTGTTAATGGAAACAGTAGATGGTTCTCCACTTACGTCAGGCCCAGTTACACATGAGACTGTGCCCTTAAAATTGATTCTGGAAGTGAATCACCATGAGTCTATATCTTTCCACCTAATTTCCTCAACACAGTTTCCAGTGATTTTGGGTATACCCTGGCTTGCTCTGCATAACCCACAGATTGATTGGAAGACTAGAACCTTGTCCTTTCCTTCAGAACACTGCTTAATGAATTGTCAACCCTCTAAGGCGACACCTGTTACCACAACAATTAATGAAATGGTTGCTACAAACTTAACTAAGCTTCCGCTACAATATCGGGATTTTGCAGATGTCTGTGATAAGAAGAATGCTGATCAGCTTCCACCTCACAGGCCTTATGATTGCCCCATAGAGCTGCTACCTGGAGCTGCTATCCCATTTGGCCGTATATACTCCCTTTCTGAGCCTGAATTGAAAGCACTTTGTGAATACATACAAGAAAATCTTGCCAAAGGCTTTATTCAACCATCTACTTCTCCAGCAGGAGCTCCTATATTCTTTGTAGAAAAGAAAGATGGCAGTCTACGGCCATGTGTCGATTACAGGGACATTAATAAAATCACTGTTAAAAACCGTTATCCCTTGCCTCTCATTCCTGAACTTCTGGAGAGACTTCGTTCAGCTAAAATATTTACGAAGCTTGATCTACGGGGGGCATATAATCTGGTTCGCATAAGACCAAATGATGAATGGAAAACAGCTTTCAGAACCAGGTACGGACATTACGAATATCTAGTAATGCCATTTGGGCTTTGTAATGCCCCTGCAACTTTTCAGCATCTAATCAATGATGTACTACGGGATCTCCTGGATCAGTTTGTTGTGGCATATTTGGATGATATCCTGATATTTTCTGATAATCTTGAAAATCACAGAAAACAGGTCTGCATTGTTCTTGAGCGCCTTCGTACCCACCACCTATACATTAAACTGGAAAAATGTGAGTTTGAACAAACAGAAATTCAGTTCCTGGGGTATGTAATAACTCCTAAAGGTTTAAGTATGGACGCAAGTAAAATTAAAGCTGTGCTGGACTGGCCCATCCCCAAGAATGAAAAAGATATACAGAGATTTGTGGGGTTTGCCAATTTTTACAGGCGTTTCATTAAGAATTTCTCTGCCGTTATTACACCGATCACTGAACTTACACGTAAAGGGACTCCTTTTCAGTGGTCCAATAAGGCTGACACTGCATTTTCCAGATTAAAGACTCTGTTTACATCTGCCCCTATCTTGGTACATCCTCAGCCAGAATTGCCATTTACTGTAGAGGTAGATGCTTCTGATTCAGCTGTTGGGGCTATACTGTCTCAAAGGACTGGACCTAAGATGTTGTTACATCCATGTGCCTTCTATTCCCACCAGATGTTAACAGCAGAAAGAAATTATGACATAGGGAATAAAGAACTTTTGGCTATAAAAGCTGCCTTCGCCGAATGGAGACATCTCTTGGAGGGAGCCTCCCATCCAATTACTGTCCTCACAGATCACAAAAATCTGGAATGTATCCAATCCGCTAAGAGACTGTCAGCCAGACAAGCACGCTGGTCCCTATTTTTCTCAAGGTTTAATTTTTTTATTTCATACCGCCCTGGTTCCAGAAATGGCAAGGCGGATGCCTTGTCTAGGATAGCTGACCCCCTCCATACTACAGTAACCAAGGCCACCATCTTGCCGGAGAGTAGATTTTTAGGAGTTACCTTTCCTTCTGATCTACTGTCTCGCATTAAAAAGGGCTACTCTAAAGATCCAGTTTTTCGGGATCCTCCTCGTGATCTTCATATGACCATGCTTAATGGGTTTTGGATTTTTCAACAACGTCTGTTTGTTCCAGAATCAGTGCGACTGGACGTTTTACGCCTCTACCATGACTCTAAACCAGCAGGTCATCCAGGAATCCGAAAGACACAAGAACTACTTACCCGATCCTTTTGGTGGCCTAAATATTATGAGGATGTTAAGAAGTATGTGTCCTCTTGTGATGTATGTGCCAGACATAAGACTCCTCGCTCATCCCCTGTTGGCTTGCTTCAGCCTCTTCCGATTCCTCATCGTCCCTGGGGATCTATATCCATGGACTTTATTGTGGAACTACCTCCCTCTAAGGAACACACTACCATTCTTGTTGTTGTGGACCGGTTAACTAAGATCAGTCATTACATACCAGCTCGTGGTCTCCCTTCAGCTAAACAGACTGCTGACCTTGTTATTCGGGAAATATTTCGCTTGCATGGAGTGCCTGATGAAGTAATTTCTGACAGGGGAGTGCAGTTTACATCTCATTTTTGGAAATATTTTTGTTCTATTCTAGGTATTAATGTAAATCTGTCTTCAGCTTTTCATCCACAAAGTAATGGACAGACTGAGCGAACCAACCAGACTTTAGAACAATATTTGCGGTGCTATATTAGTTACCTGCAGGATGACTGGCTGGATTTTCTACCCACGGCGGAGTTTGCCTATAACAATGCCCAACACTGCTCCACTTCTCTGAGCCCATTTTTTGCCAATTATGGTTACCATCCAACCTTTCTAGTGAGTCTCCCAATTACTACTCCCATTCCTGCAGTCACTGACCGGCTAACCGCCTTACGAGATTCCCAAGAACTGTTGAAGGAGACTCTTTCGGAGGCTCAGGAATGTTACAAAAGAGCTGCTGATAGGCACAGAAAGGAGGCCCCAGTTTATCATGTTGGTGACAAGGTTTGGCTGTCAACAAAGAATCTTAAGCTTAGGATTCCTTCTCATAAATTGGGTCAAAAGTTCATGGGACCTTTTAAGATCATCGCTCAGATCAATGCAGTCACCTTCCGTCTGCAACTTCCGGATTCCACCAGCCTGCCTTTTGCAAACTTACCTGAGATCTGATACCATTGCTTGTAGAGTCAAGGTTATCAGTGACAACGCTCTTCAGCTGTGTCTGGTCAGGTGTCTGGTCCTTGGCCTATAAAAGCCACTTCCTGTCTCTGTACCTTTCCAGATTATTTTGGTTCCTGTACTCTCTAATCAAGCGTGTTCCTGTTTCTCCTTCCTGTTGCTGAATTTGGACTGTTTTGACTTTGCTGCTTCTCCTTCCCACTGACCTCGGCTTGCCTCACTACGATTATCATCTTTCTGTTCCAGTCTCCCATCTCTGCTTAAGACCAGAAGGCCACTCAAGGCTCAGGGGCTCAACCACCTGGGTAACGAGTGGCTACCTCTGGCAGAAAACATTGCTGATCTGACAACTGGATTCCAAAACTTTGTAACATCAATATCATTACAGTATCTTAATGCAATTCAAGAGTAGTGATATAACTTCTGTTCTAATCCCAATTAACAGCCATGTTAAAACATATGATCTAATAGCAATTCAGAGATGTGATATAACATATGATCTAATAGCAATTCAGAGACGTGATATAACATATGATCTAATAGCAATCATTGGCGTGATATAACATATGATCTAATAGCAATTCAGAGACGTGATATAACATATGATCTAATAGCAATTCAGAGACGTGATATAACATATGATCTAATAGCAATTCATTGGCGTGATATAACATATGATCTAATAGCAATTCAGAGACGTGATATAACATATGATCTAATAGCAATTCAGAGACGTGATATAACATATGATCTAATAGCAATTCAGAGACGTGATATAACATATGATCTAATAGCAATTCAGAGATGTGATATAACATATGATCTAATAGCAATTCAGAGACGTGATATAACATGTGATCTAATAGCAATTCAGAGACGTGATATAACATATGATCTACTAGCAATTCAGAGACGTGATATAACATGTGATCTAATAGCAATCATTGGCGTGATCTCTTGTATGATCCTGGCCTTAATTCCAGGGCTTTGGTGGTATGACATGTGATCTTGGCAATTCAGAGGCGTGATAACGTAGCGATCAGCCTTGAATTCAAGGCGTATTATAACATGTGATCTAATAGCAATTCAAAGGCGTGATATGTAACATGCTTGGTCTAATAGCAATTCAGAAGGGCGTGATGATATAACATGTGATCTACGTAAGCAATTCTGGGAGACGTGATATAACATGTGATCTAATAGCAATTCAGAGACGTGATATAACATATGATCTCATAGCAATTCATTGGCGTGATATAACATATGATATAATAGCAATTCAGAGACATGATATAACATGTGATCTAATAGCAATTCAAGACGTGATATAACATGTGATCTAATAGCAATTCAGAGACGTGATATAACATATGATCTAATAGCAATTCAGAGACGTGATATAACATGTGATCTAATAGCAATTCAGAGACGTGATATAACATATGATCTAATAGCAATTCAGAGACGTGATATAACATATGATCTAATAGCAATTCAGAGACGTGATATAACATGTGATCTCATAGCAATTCAGAGACGTGATATAACATATGATCTAATAACAATTCAGAGACGTGATATAACATATGATCTAATAGCAATCATTGGCGTGATATAACATATGATCTCATAGCAATTCAGAGACGTAATATAACATATGATCTAATAGCAATTCAGAGACGTGATATAACATATGATCTAATAGCAATCATTGGCGTGATATAACATATGATCTAATAGCAATTCAGAGACATTATATAACATATGATCTAATAGCAATCATTGGCGTGATATAACATGATCTAATAATAGCAATTCAGAGACATGATATAACATGTGATCTAATAGGAATTCAGAGACGTGATATAACACATGATCTAATAGCAATTCTGAGACCTGATATAACATGATCTAATAGCAATTCAGAGACGTGATATAACATGTGATCTAATAGCAATTCAGAGACATGATATAACATATGATCTAATAGCAATTCAGAGACGTGATATAACATATGATCTAATAGGAATTCAGAGACGTGATATAACATATGATCTAATAACAATTCAGAGATGTGATATAACATATGATCTAATAGCAATCATTGGCGTGATATAACATATGATCTAATAGCAATCATTGGCATGATATAACATATGATCTCATAGCAATTCAGAGACGTAATATAACATATGATCTAATAGCAATTCAGAGACGTGATATAACATATGATCTAATAGCAATCATTGGCGTGATATAACATATGATCTAATAGCAATTCAGAGACGTGATTTAACATATGATCTAATAGCAATTCAGAGACGTGATATAACATGTGATCTAATAGCAATCATTGGCGTGATATAACATATGATCTAATAGCAATTCAGAGACGCGATATAACATATGATCTAATAGCAATTCAGAGACGTGATATAACATATGATCTAATAGCAATTCAGAGACGCGATATAACATATGATCTAATAGCAATCATTGGCGTGATATAACATATGATCTCATAGCAATTCAGAGACGTAATATAACATATGATCTAATAGCAATTCAGAGACATGATATAACATATGATCTAATAACAATTCAGAGATATAACATATGATCTAATAGCAAGTCATTGACGTGATACAACATATGATCTAATAGCAATTCAGAGACGCGATATAACATATGATCTAATAGCAATCATTGGCGTGATATAACATATGATCTAATAGCAATTCATTGGCGTGATATAACATATGATCTAATAGCAAGTCATTGACGTGATATAACATGTGATCTAATAGCAATTCAGAGACGTGATATAACATATGATCTAATAACAATTCAGAGATATAACATATGATCTAATAGCAAGTCATTGACGTGATATAACATATGATCTAATAACAATTCAGAGATATAACATATGATCTAATAGCAAGTCATTGACGTGATATAACATATGATCTAATAACAATTCAGAGATATAACATATGATCTAATAGCAAGTCATTGACGTGATACAACATATGATCTAATAGCAATTCAGAGACGTGATATAACATATGATCTAAATGTAATTAAAGAGGTGTGATACAACATATTTAATAGCCATTCAGGGACGTGATACAACGTATGATGTAATAGCAATTTAGAAACACAATATAACGTACAACAACATGTCAGAGAATGGGCTAATGAAAGATATCAAATTTGGATTATGAGACTAATATCAATATGTGAATTCAGCAAATAACTTACTGTATCAGAGGTGGAGATAATGTTTAAATATTTAGTAAGAAATTCAGAGACTGTGCACACATTTAACAAGCATTCAAAACTAGCTATCCCCCATTTCACCTGCTGCATTATTAGTGGCTATTTGTCGCCTTCTCCTTGTCCAACTATATATCAAGGTATATATACACACACACACACACACACACACACACACACACACCATTATATTATATATACACACACACACACACACACCATTATATTATATATACACACACACACA
>OW240918.1:1054403-1079867 GCA_933207985.1 Pelobates cultripes
ACTGAGTAGGCCCTCAATCCCTCTGTTACTGTGTCACTATACCCCACTCCCTCTAACATGTAAACTCACTGAGCAGGCCCTCAATCCCTCTGTTACTGTGTCACTATACCCCACTCCCTCTAACATGTAAACTCACTGAGCAGGCCCTCAATCCCTCTGTTACTGTGTCACTATACCCCACCCCCTCTAACATGTAAACTCACTGAGCAGGCCCTCAATCCCTCTGTTACTGTGTCACTATACCCCACTCCCTCTAACATGTAAACTCACTGAGCAGGCCCTCAATCACTCTGTTACTCTGTCACTATACCCCACTCCCTCTAACATGTAAACTCATTGAGCAGGCCTCAATCCCTCTGTTACTGTCACTATACCCCACTCCCTCTAACATGTAAACTCACTGAGCAGGCCCTCAATCCCTCTGTTACTGTGTCACTATACCCCACTCCCTCTAACATGTAAACTCACTGAGCAGGCCCTCAATCCCTCTGTTACTGTGTCACTAAACCCCACTCCCTCTTACATGTAAACTCACTGAGCAGGCCCTCAATCCCTCTGTTACTGTGTCACTATACCCCACTCCCTCTAACATGTAAACTCACTGAGCAGGCCCTCAATCCCTCTGTTACTGTGTCACTATACCCCACTCCCTCTAACATGTAAACTCACTGAGCAGACCCTCAATCCCTGTTACTGTGCCACTATACCCCACTCCCTCTAACATGTAAACTCACTGAGCAGGGCCCTCAATCCCTCTGTTACTGTGTCACTATACCCCACTCCCTCTACCATGTAAACTCACTGAGCAGGCCCTCAATCCCTCTGTTACTGTGTCACTATACCCCACTCCCTCTAACATGTAAACTCACTAAGCAGGGCCTCAATCCCTCTGTTACTGTGTCACTATACCCCACTCCTTCTAACATGTAAACTCACTGAGCAGGCCCTCAATCCCTCTGTTACTGTGTCACTATACCCCACTCCCTCTTACATGTAAACTCACTGAGCAGGACCCTCAATCCCTCTGTTACTGTGTCACTATACCCCACTCCCTCTAACATGTAAACTCACTGAGCAGGCCCTCAATCCCTCTGTTACTGTGTCACTATACCCCACTCCCTCTAACATGTAAACTCACTGAGCAGGGCCCTCAATCCCTCTGTTACTGTGTCACTATACCCCACTCCCTCTAACATGTAAACTCACTGAGCGGGGCCCTCAATCCCTCTGTTACTGTGTCACTATACCCCACTCCCTCTAACATGTAAACTCACTGAGCAGGCCCTCAATCCCTCTGTTACTGTGTCACTATACCCCACTCCTCTAACATGTAAACTCACTGAGCAGGCCCTCAATCCCTCTGTTACTGTGTCACTATACCCCACTCCCTCTAACATGTAAACTCACTGAGCAGGGCCCTCAATCCCTCTGTTACTGTGTCACTATACCCCACTCCCTCTAACATGTAAACTCACTGAGCAGGGCCCTCAATCCCTCTGTTACCGTGTCACTATACCCCACTCCCTCTAACATGTAAACTCACTGAGCAGGCCCTCAATCCCTCTGTTACTGTGTCACTATACCCCACTCCCACTAACATGTAAACTCACTGAGCAGGACCCTCAATCCCTCTGTTACTGTGTCAATATACCCCACTCCCTCTAACATGTAAACTCACTGAGCAGGACCCTCAATCCCTCTGTTACTGTGTCACTATACCCCACTCCCTCTAACATGTAAACTCACTGAGCAGGGCCTCAATCCCTCTGTTACTGTGTCACTATACCCCACTCCCTCTAACATGTAAACTCACTGAGAAGGCCCTCAATCCCTCTGTTACTGTCACTATACCCCACTCCCTCTAACATGTAAACTCACTGAGCAGGCCCTCAATCCCTCTGTTACTGTGTGTCCAACTTGTCTGGTTACAACTACATGTCTGTTCATCCACCCATTGTAAAGCGCTGCGGAATTTGTTGGCGCTATATAAATAATAACATATTTGCCTGAATTTTAAAAGTATTAGCGTCAGAGCAATTTCTCTTCAATCTAAGGAATTGACTTGTAGGAATGCTGTCAAGCCAGCTCCTATAATGACAGCTATCTGTTCCAATAAAATTATTTACATGAACCGGTTTAAAGTGAGTTTTCGTATTTAATCTCTTATCCTTAATATAAATATCCAAGTCTAAAAAGGTAACATTGGTCTGACTAAAATCTGCTTTTAAAACGATACCATCATTGTTTTCATTTAAAAATTCTAAAAAAAGTTTAGCTGCAGAAAGTGGACCTTTCCATATAAAAAGGAGATTGTCTATGTAACGAAAATAGGCCACCAGGTTCCCCACCCAGCCATGCCCGCTCCACACCATTCTTTCTTCCCACTCGGTCATGAAGAGAATGGCATAGCTGGGTGCGAACCTGGTCCCCATCGCTGTGCCATTTTTTTGTAGGTAGAACGAGTCTTTAAACCAAACATAGTTGTTATTGAGAATTAAATAGATTCCTTCGATTATAAAATTTATCTGTTCTTCTCTTATCTTTTAGATGTAACTGTTGTGTAGCTTGCAAAAAAACAAAAAAAAAATTGATCGATATACATATAATTTTAAATCAAATAATACAGATAAAAGTTACAGTATTAAAAATACAATTACATGTATGAGTAAAAACGTGATATATTTATTAGAATGTCCATGCGGACTTCAATATATAGGGAGAACTATAAGGCCGCTGAAGACTAGGATTGGGGAACATTGCAGAAATATAGAAAAAGGGCTGAAAACTCATTTAGTGTCCTCACATTTTGAGTTACATAATAATGACCCACGGCACCTAAAATTTATGGGCATTTCAAAATTGTCCCAACATTGGAGATGTGGTGATATAATTAATAAATTGGGCAAGAAAGAAATGGAGTGGGTCTATTTTTTAGACACACTACACCCCAAAGGTCTCAATGCAGAGTTTGATCTTTTTAATTTTTTATAATAAATATTAAAAGGAATTCTTTATATCAGATTTTAACCATTATGTATATTTATATATTATTTTTATTGTTGATACACCACCTCCCCTGTGTACCACTTAAAGATTTCCAATATATGTGCATGGTTCACTTTGTGCATAGCACTTTTTACAATATTAGTTATTCTCCACAGACTTATATGCATGTTTATTTTCTGTTATGTAATACTTTGTATAAATCCATATTTTTTGTGCATAACTCTATGATGGCTTAAAAATGCTAGTGCTTATAAGATGTTGGCTATTTTTAAAACAAGCACATGTCTTATTTGTCTTTTGCCATATATGTTTTTCATATTTATATTCCCTTTTTAATATCTGTATTTTAACATTTTGCCAATTATATAACTATTTTTCATTTTATTTATATATGCACTGTATCCTATATCGGCAATTTGCCGAACTACAATTCCCATGAACTACAATAGATTGCGATACGTCACTTCCGGGTGACGAAACTATGTTTGTGGGACAGTGGACAGTGTATACTACATGTCCCATCAACCACTAGGAGATACCGGGAGCATGAATGGAGGAATACTACATATCCCAGTAGGCTGCGAGAAGATGCGCTTACGTCACTTTCGGGCGACACACGCGACCCGGAAGTAGGAAGTAAAATCACATCAAGATAGAATTACAGTAATCGGGAACGCCTATATAAAGAGGACGTTATTCATTTTGGACTTACTACTTCTGAAGAAGCCCCAGATTGGGCGAAATGCGTTAAGTAAGAGATTTGTTATTAACTTTTTATTATATCTTTTTATTTTGTGTTAATAAAGTTATAGTTTTTACTACTTTATTTGCTGTTCCTGATACATCTTGAATCCTGACCTATATCCTTTGGTGGGGATTATACCACCACATGCTGTCTATACCAGTGTTTCCCAACCCAGTCCTCAAGGCACACCTACCAGTTCAGGATTTAGGGATTACCCAGTTGTGTCTAAGGTGTTTTTTTTCTTCTTTGTAAAAACACCTTAGACACAACTGGGTAATCCCTAAATCCTGGACTGGTAGGTGTGCCTTGAGGACTGGGTTGGGAAACACTGGTCTATACCAGAGCAAGATATTTGCTCTGAAATCTGTAAGTAGGATACTGTTCCTTTATTTGCTCATTTTGTAATAGATATACTATACCATTGGATTTTAGCTTTATTTTTTCTATATATACCACTGTGGAGGATTGGACACCGCATTATACCATCACTTGATATCCTGAGACGGGGATTGTACCGTCTAGGCGCTGTACGGCAGAGCTCTGAGTAGCTCTGCAAAGTGTGAGTGAGTCCTTTATAAGTTTATATATATTCTCATTTCGCTTGACATACTGCACTATTATTGTTCTTTACTCTTTTGCTTTGAAGGTTTTATACATTCCTAACCACAGGACTTTTTGTATGTGTATATATTTTAATTATCGTTTGCACTATCTGGGCACGGTTTACCACTTTTGTTCTTTCTGTTGTGAGCAGGTATTGGGAATTCCTGCTTGGTTCACTGCTGCCCACCTTTAGTTTATTTAGTGAGCGCCTAACTTCTTCTTTTTGGGAGCTATTAACAGTTTCATTGATATGCTTTTATAAAGAAGTGGGTTTTTAATGATTTTTTGAAGGAGTGGAGACTGGGTGAGCATCTAACGGAGGAGGGAAGTAAGTTCCACAGGAACGGTGCAGCCCTCGAGAAATCAGAGGTGGGAGTACGGACAGAAGATAGACGTGTTTATAACTCTGTGTGTGAGAGACTAACATTATAATAACTACATCTATATCTGCTTGCTTATTGCAAATACGTGGCCCTTCATGTGGTCATCATTACAGTGAATTAAAGGGAATGTTATGTGTGATCACCTGGGATTATAGTGAGGTTTTCTGTGCTAATAGGATGCAGGTTTATTGCAGAGCGTTTGTGTTCATATCAATAAATAATCTGTGTTTTTCTTTTAGATCACGAGCTTGTATATAAAGACAGGGAAGGCTATGTCTTCAGATTAAACGTGGAGACAAAAGAGGCCAAAACTCTTCTGGAAAATTCAACTTTTGTAAGTAATCCTGTTCCAATATTATTATTCTAAACCAGTATTAATTGACGTGTGTGTCAATGGCTCTGTCATTTGTGTACTCTGTGTAATTCACAAAAATAAATAGTTACATTTAAAGTCAATTAGAGCTGCAAGTAGAGACACTTAGTCAATATTACTATGGTAAAAGATGCGTTTATTGTATAAAAGATACATAGACCGGAGCAAATAAACACAAGTATCAAGTATAAGGTAGTAATTGTGTACAAAGTGCTCGAATTCAGAA
This sequence comes from Pelobates cultripes, assembly GCA_933207985.1. NCBI lineage: Eukaryota > Metazoa > Chordata > Amphibia > Anura > Pelobatidae > Pelobates > Pelobates cultripes. The sequence goes on from OW240918.1 coordinate 1,059,740, forward strand.
ATACTTGATAAACAATGAATGTGACAAATACTAGGATACAAACCAATAACTCAGAATTTCTATAATATTCTTAAAGGCTTCTCACCATAAAAGTAAAGTACTTTCAGGGCATCCCTTTTCATGAACAAAACACAAATTATAACAATAGATGAAATAAAATCGCAATAGGGGACAGGTGGGCAAAAGCAATTATTAAAAATAGTAGCAGCTACACTGGATTCCTCCTATTTTTAATAATTGTTTTTGCCCACCTGTCCCCTATTGCGATTAAATTTCATCTATTGTTAGAATTTGTGTTTTGTTCATGAAAAGGGATGCCCTGAAAGTACTTTACTTTTACGGTGAGAAGCCTTTAAGAATATTATAGAAATTCTGAGTTATTGGTCTATGTTTCTATGTTTTCCTGTAAATCAGTAGCTAACTGAAACAGATACAGCAGGTAAGTGTAAGAATTAAAACTGGAGAACGCCAACATTGTAAATAAGAAAATGCGCTGTAATTAGAGGGTAGGTGTCCCACTCAGAGCATACAATGAGCTGTCACGAGAGATGGAGGTGTCCCACTCAGAGCATACAATGAGCTGTATTTAGAGGGTAGGTGTCCCACTCAGAGCATACAATGAACTTTCAGGAGAGATGGAGGTGTCCTACTCAGAGCATACAATGAGCTGTATTTAGAGGGTAGGTGTCCCACTCAGAGCATTCAATGATCTGTCAGGAGAGGTGGTAGGTGTCCCACTCAAAGCTTACAATGAGCTGTCAGGAGAGGTGGAGTTGTCCCACTTAGAGCATACAATGAGCTGTCAGGAGAGGTGGAGGTGTCACACTTGGACATACAATGAGCTGTGAGGAGAGGTGGAGGTGTCCCACTCAAAGCATACTATGAGCTGTCAGGAGAGGTGGTAGGTGTCCCACTGAGAGCATACAATGAGCTGTCAGGAGAGGTGGCGGTGTCCCACTCAGAGCATACAATGAGCTGTCAGGAGAGATGGTAGGTGTCCTACTGCATTGTCGGTTCCAGCACACCACAACCGACTGGTGTTATTATTTATGTTTCTGTTGTATACAAATTGTGTTATGCTACCACCAAGGCAATATTGCCCTCACTACAAAGAAATATGTGTGTGTGTGTGTGTGTGTGTATATATATATATATATATATATATAATTCAAGAATTCCTTGAGAAGAACATGGTTATCAGCAAAAATCAGCATGGTTTTATGAAGCACAGGTCATGTCAAATTAACTTGATTGCGTTCTACGAAGAAGTAAGTAGAAGTATAGATCAGGGTGTTGCCGTGGATGTGATCTATTTGGATTTTGCCAAGGCATTTGATACAGTTCCACACAATAGATTAGTGTTCAAACTCAAGGAAATCGGTCTAGATGAAAATGCTTGTTCTTGGGTAGAACATTGGCTTAAAAACAGAGTACAAAGAGTTGTCATTAATGGTACATTTTCAAGCTGGACAGAGGTGGCAAGTGGTGTCCCTCAGGGGTCTGTTCTGGGACCCCTTCTATTTAACATGTTTATAAATGATCTTGAAGACCACATTGAAAGTCATGTTTCAGTGTTTGCAGATGACACAAAACTTTGTAAAACAATACAATGTGAGCAAGATATTACTTTGCTGCAGAGGGATTTAGATAGACTAGGGGACTGGGCACTCAAATGGCAGATGAAATTTAATGTTGAAAAATGCAAAGTTATGCACTTCGGCGTAAAGAATACACAAGCAACGTATACCCTTAATGGAAGCGAATTAGGGATAACAACACACGAAAAGGACTTGGGAATTGTTATAGACAACAAACTATGCAACAATGTGCAATGTCAATCAGCAGTGGCCAAGGCCAGTAAGATATTGTCATGCATGAAAAAGGGCATTCATTCTCGGGACAAGAATATCATTTTGCCTCTTTATAAATCACTGGTAAGACCCATATTGAATATGCTGTGCAATTTTGGGCACCTGTTCTAAAGAAGGATATTATGGCACTAGAAAAAGTGCAGAGGCGGGCTACAAAATTAATAAAAGGAATGGAACATATCGGCTATGAAGAAAGGTTAACAAATTTAAACCTATTTAGTTTAGAAAAACGTCGCCTGAGAGGGGATATGATAACATTATACAAATATATTCGGGGCTAATACAAACCATTGTGTGGAAATCTATTCACAAACCGGACTTTACATAGGACACGAGGCCATGCGTTTAGACTGGAAGAAAGAAGATTTCGTCTAAGGCAAAGGAAAGGTTTTTTTACTGTAAGAACAATCAGGATGTGGAATTCTCTGCCTGAAGAAGTGGTTTTATCAGAGTCCATACAGATGTTCAAACGGCTACTAGATGCATACTTGCAAGAACAGAATATTCAAAGATATAATCTTTCAATGTAGGGTAATAACTGCTTGATCCAAGGATAAATCTGACTGCCATTCTGGGGTCAAGAAGGAATTTTTTTCCTAGCTTGTTGCAAAATTGTGCTTCAAACTGGTTTTTTTTGCCTTCTTTTGGATCAACAGCAAAAAACAAATGTGAGGTAGGCTGAACTTGATGGACGCAAGTCTCTTTTCAGCTATGTAACTATGCAACTATATACACTTACACACACACACTGTTTTTTTTCATGGATTCCTAAGCCTAAGGGAATCATAGTAGCATGCCAAACAGATACAAATCTAGGTTTAAAAATCACACGGACCCAGAACATGCCGTTCTTTCAGTAATCCGGGCTGAAGCGGAGAAAGAGAAGGCTCGCGACCTACCACCTCCCCCCAAGCCTCGGACTCGAGTAATGGCAGAGCCCACCCCAGAACCTGGATACAAGGGCAGATATCACCAAAGCCACTACGACAGGACTACTACCTGGCGATCTCAGAATTTATCGCCAGGTTCGCCGTGCAGTTCCCGAGAGATCATGTCGAGCAAGATGGAGGCCCACATGGCCAACTTCAGGCCCTCACACACCAGGTAGCTCAACCTCCACCCAAGCAACAGGGCCCGTGAAAGCAACTCCAATCTACCCAGACTTCTCAACCCTGGCAACCAAGCAGGACATTTAGACCCTCTTAGCTGATTTTTGACAGACATAAGCAGCTGATATTGCAGTGATCCAGACTGACCTACAGATGGTGACTGACAGGGTCCAGGCCACAGAAGAGGATGTCATAGAAGTGAAGCAGGCAGTGTAAACCCTGAGAGAGACTTCAAGATGTACAGAAAGCCAACAAGCCTTCTCCACACAACTTACAACAATGGATCATTGGTCCAGCTGCAACAATCAGAAAATCAGAGGTGTATCTGCAGTGGTCACAATGAAGGGACTGCCGCACTGAGGCACCTTAGCGCCTAGCTGCTTCCCCCGTCACAAGCCAAAATAGGTCATGATCGATGGTGTATATTCCACCTCCTGAAATCACCTAGGGCCCTGGCTACAGAGGTCAGTGGCATTCTAATTCACTGCACCCTCACACAGGATAAAAGAAATGGCTGCACTACGAGACAAGATGCCCTACGTATTCGAGTGCTCAGGCCTATAATTCTACCAAGACCTCTCGAGATCTACCCTACAATGGAGACACTCACTACTCGCAGTAACAAGCCAGCTCAGACTGGGAGTGCCTGCACCCACCAGAGAGCATGACAGTCATAACAATGCCCCTACCTGGGATTTGGCCACCGTAGTCCTTTTCATTCAACAATGCCAACCGGAGACGCAAAATGGGATATGACTGAGAACCTGGGCACCACATCCACAAGCAGTCAAGGGCTGTTCCCTCTATGTTTTATTTACCTTTTCTATTTCAAAGTTGTTTTATTATTCTGCAAGCTAACTAATGTCTACTCACATGTGTTTCATTGAGTCAGGGAACACAGTTGGGGATTTTCTGCTTACGATCCTGTGGGTAATGGTGCCATTCCAAACGGTAGAGGTCTGGCTGTGAGCCTGCCTCACACTCTAACCCCCTCCCCCTGTGACCCACTTGGTTAGGGGTACCTCAAACAAGAGCCTGCTTATCTTCCACACATTACGTTCACTGCTACCACAAGGCCATATACACGCACTACAGCTCCTTTGACTTCCATTATCATTTATATGTCGATGACACATGTTAAGACACCCCTGGCACAAAGGAGTGAAACCGCCGTTTAGTTAAGCTTCCCCTTTCGCAATAATGCAAGCTCCATTCGTGTATACTTCCACCGTACGAACTGCAACCAGGGGAATGCGCCAATCTCCCCAACGGGACCCGTACGGATGCTCCAAGCTCCCGAACAATAAATCCACGAATCGCGGCTAATAGCCGAACAAAAATATCCTCCAAGCGGCTTACGGTTCCAGCAATCAGTCGCTAACCGTGTGTAGTAAATCCCCCCCCAATAACGAGACCAAGCTCCGCATTGAGGGTAAAACAAGAACTGGCTTTACTGTGTGCTACCCGCCCGTATTTATGCAGCTCTCCCACTTGGTGGACACTCCCCTAGGGGACCAAACGGGAGACTGTAATGACAGACAGACATATGGCACTTTAAGATCACAAAATATTCCCATAATGCATCCCGGTTTCCTCCCCTCTACCCTGGAGATAATTGAGAAGTAATTCAATTATCTCCCAGGACAGAGGCAAATCGACATTTTAAGTAAGACATAAAAAACACATGAAAATAAATAATTACACAACTACCGAACATATTACTTTCGTGCAACGTATCCCCAGATAGCCTGGATCTGAGTGCATATTCTTGGCGAATAGCGCTCAGATCCCATACGCACTGTTCAATCGCCATGGAGTCAAAGTCTATTACAGTCTTTCGGTATGCGATTGACTCCATGGGATAGCTATCTGGGTTAAGTCCATTTGTGTAATCCAAACTCCCGAATGGCCGGTGTTCGCATGCCTTGTCGACTGAGAAGGGCGGTCTGTGGTTTCAGTGGTGTTCGGCAGAAAAAGTCTCAGTTTTTAGTTCCATAGAATCTGCGCTAGTCTTTCGCATGGTTTAAAATGGCCACCGCCTCGTGTTCGACATACGAACGACGACCACCCTGCATTCGGTTATAATTAAGAGGTGTCTGCCGTTAACCACAACGTTCTAATTGGGATCAAGAGGTTAACCAGCAGCACACTTCTCTTCTGGGTGGCCGTCCGTTCGGCAAGTGTATTCGGTAAAAAGTCAAACATACGAATAGGGACAGGCAATTCCACGAAAGGAAGGCAAACTAGACGAACCAGCAATAATAGTTATACAGATGGGTCTGTCACAACACACAAATCTACCTGTCCTCTCCTGATCTCTCTCCGCCCATCTTGACTCATGTCTCTGACTGCCTCTCTGAGATTTCCAACTGGATAATTGCTTACTTCCTTAAACTCCACCTGTCCAAAACAGAACTCCTGGTCTTTCCTCCCTCAAGTGTTAACACTCCCGTGTCTCCTTCCCTCCAAGTCAACGGCACCACCATCACCTCTACCTTGCAGGCTCACTACCTAGGTGTTCTCTTTGACTCTGACCTCTCCTTCACCTCTCATGTCCAGTCTATCGCCAAAACCTGGCTTCCAGTTAGATGTAGAGCTCAATTTAAGATTCTGGTGCTTGCTTACAAGTTCCTACATAATGCTGCTCCAACCTACCTGTGGCGAAACCGACCTCGCCACTGGGCATTGGAGAAGACTGATTGCCAGCCTCCTGCCATGTGACTATGGCCCCTGGGATGTATTGCCCTTTATAGACATGATTTGGGCATAATGTTGTGTTGTGCTGCTGCTGGCCCTTTAAGAACCATCTGGGGACATACTGTAGAGTTACTGGGTGGCCACCATTTCATGTATCAGAGGCACATGGTGAGAACAATGGATGAAGCACATGGTGAGAACAATGGATGGTGGCCATTTTAACTCACAGACACTGTTTGGACTTTTCAACACGGTGCCATCTCGCCGGTATTTGGTGCACAGAGACATCGTGCAGTGGTTTTGGACTATATAACAGGGGACACATTATACAGTAATTGTTTTTCATTTAGCCTGCATATGTTCTGTGGAATCTGCATTAAACTGTATCTTCCAAAGTACTGAACGGATCTGGGTGAATTTTGGATAGGTGGTTCACCCAGATCCCCCGGTTCCAAGGATATATTTTTATGGGGTTATTACATGTTTTGGGGTCCCTGTGATGTGTTTTATGAAACTGTATTTCTCTGTCTGTGATAATTAGATTACCCATTGCGTAAGGTAATTGTATCACAGGCAGAGGGGATGAGTTTGTGTGGGAGTGTCTGAGTGTATTGTACGTGTATTGGTTGTTCTGTAAAACCCTGTGGGCAGTACTAAATTTGTGGATTGGGAATTAAAGAGGCTGCATGTGCCAGTCCAGTCAGTTCCTGCTTAACCCTCAAAGTGAAGTGTCATCTCCTTATTGGGGGAGGATTTATTGTATGCTGTTCCAGTTTGACTGCTATGAGTGAAAACCTATTCGCATGGTTTTTCCTATTCGGCTGTATACAACATTCATATGCTTGAGAGCATTCATATGCTTCTCCGGTTTGGTGGTTGTGGTGTCTGCTGCAGTGCTTGGAGTCCTCAGGAAGCGCTAGGAGCATCCTTCAACGGAGGTACCCAGTCGGGGTGCCAGGTGATCCGTTACGCTACCTATTCTCCCTAATACACAAGTATGTCCAATCGAGACCCCTGCACTCTGCCGAAGACCTACGTCTATCCTGTGTCCGTACTCCCACATCTGATGATCGCTCCAAGACTTCTCCAGGGCTGCACCTTTTCTGTGAAACTCCCTTCCCTTCTCCGTTAGACTTTCACCCAGTGTCCACTCCTTCAAAAAAATCTTTGAAACACACTTCTTCAGGAAAGCATATAATTTAAACTGATAGTGGGTTTTCATCCACCCCCCCCTCACCCATCCATGACTTCTCTCCTGCAACTGTCAAAAACAACCTACTAATTTCTCAGTGATTACTTTTCTAGCAACCTATTTCATTACCCCTACTTATACCCCTTGTGTCACAATACCCCAGTTCCTCTAGCATGTAAGCTCAACGAGCAGAGCCCTCAACCCCTCTGTTCCTGTGCGTCCCTTTGTCTGGTTACAATTACGTGTCTGTTAGTCCACCCATTGGACAGCGCTACAGAATTTGCTGACACTATATAAATAATTAAATAATAACTACGAGATTGCCTTATAAGTTCATAGCACTTCCATAGGCATTGTAACAAACCATTTCATGGGAAGTAACCTGTCCCATTTCCAAGCACTAGAAGCTCCCCCCCTTCTCAGCCATGGCCTTCATGGCCCCATTAAAGCCCCAACTTACAGGTCCCCCTGTCAGACCTATACAGCAAAGGATCTAGCGAATACCACCACAAATCTGTCAGAGTTCTTAACTGAGGTTGGAGTTTGTAGCGCAGATATGCTTGCTCACCCTTGTAGATAGACACAGTCCAAGGTGACCAGGTAAGAAGCCACCTGGACGGTGAATCTGTGCAGGAAAGGAAATGCAGTACCGAAAAGGTCACAAACAGCAGGATAGTCGAGGAGTAGCCAAAGAAGATGCCACAGGTCAGGATAGACAAAGTGTAGCCGAAGTAAAAATATGCCAGAGGTCAGGATAAAAAAAGTCAGAAGCCGGGGTCAATATGGAGTTCAAGTTTAGGAGACTTGAAAACAGGAACTGAACACATAAACCAGCATCAAAGACTTGATAACGTTCCCAGGGCGAAGCAGTGCTTATATACCCAGCTGATTACTGATCTGTCTCAGGTGAAGCACAGGCAATGACCACAGAAGAAGTTCAGCCCCCAATGCTGCAAACATAGCCAGGTAGAACAGGGCTAGAAATACTCCAAGGAATAGGAACTGCTGTGATTTCACGAACCGTGACAGTACCCCTCCTTTAAGAACACCCTGGCGTGAACAGGCTCTTTAGAACAACATTATTCCTCATCGGTTTCACTATCTGTATCAAGAAAGTCCTTGCAGTCAAAGTCCCCAGTGTGGAGTCCCTTTTCAGCGTGGGGTTCCTTAGTACTAGCTTCCGGTACAGCTGGAGAACAGTCAAGGTCTTCTATAATCTGGGTGCAGGCGGTAAGGACTTCTTACTTCAGCAGGAGCGGGATTCACGGTTAGCAATGCCTTTTCAAACATTTGTAAATCCTTTATGCAGACATTAGTACCATTAGAGACGTAGGTACAATCTGCAGGTAGGTCTTCTTTGGGCTGGCAGGAAGTAGTGATGGCATCAATAGTAGTAGGAGTAGATTCAAATGACTCTGGAGCAGGAGATGGAGAATTTCTCAGAGAGGCCAAGCATGGGCAGGCATGATGATAGCTTTGAGATTTTACAGGTCGACAGGCAGACTCAAAGGACGAAGATTGGTAGTAGCCAGTCGGAGAGTTGGAGGCCTAGGTGGACGAACAGGGCAATGAGAGATGAAATGTCCCCTTTGTCCACAATAAAACCAGAGGCCATGGCTTCTCCTCCGGTCTCTTTCTTCATGCGTTACTCTGAATTGGATGAGTCCTATTTCCATAGGTTCCTGAGGGTCGAGAGGAATATTTGTTACCTCTGGAGTCTTCCTAGGAGCCGGATCATAATGAGGCAACAAGGAGGTGTGTTGTTGGTACTTGGTCTCCCTGTTTCTGGGGATCTGAGATCCTCTGGGACGTGGAGCAGGCCTTGGCACCGTGGTTTTGCAAGAGGTCTTGCGTTGTGAGTCCATAGCAGCCATAAAGGATTCCCAACTGTCAAGGACAGAACTCTTAGACTGCAACATCTGGTGTGCCCATGTTTTGATCTTTCCATACAGCAGTTTGATAGCTGCTCGGACCATTATAAAGTCGGTAGCATATATCCGAGGCTTCAAGGCAAATACCAATTTGCAGTCTACCTTAAAATAGTTAAAGGATGTGCCGCTAATGTCAAATTTCACAGGCATACCTGTAACGGACCTTTTTGCCCAAAAGAGGTTAAAAACCGTATAGGCGATATTCCCCTTTTTCAGTTGCACCGACAGCTACTGCAAGCACCAATCTCCTGAACTGCAAACCCACGAATTCACCAACTCCCGAACTGCTACCAAGGGAATACTCGAAACTCCCGAATTGGAGACACACGAATAGCTGCTAGCAGACGAACAGGAAAAGCCCCCAAGCAGCTTACACTCCTGGCAATCAGTCTCTAACAGCATACAGTAAATCCTCCCCCAATAATGAGACGACACTTCACTTTGAGGGTTAAGCAGGAACTGATTTACTGGGGCTAACTGCCCGGCTTTTATGCAGGTCTCCCACCTGGTGGACACTCCCCTAGGGGACCAAATGGGAGACTGGGACACAAAGGGTAAAAGGACCAATCACAGATTTACACATTTCAACCATCCCACAATGCATCACAATCCCTCCTCTCTGCTCTGGAGATAACTCCATTAACCACATGGCAGAAAACAAACAGTAAAAGACATAAAATTACCTACAGTTACATTCAGTACATAAAACATATACGTTCTACATATCCCCAGATAGCTCAGGTCTGAGCGCACATTATTAAGCGAATGGCGCTCAGACCACACAAATACAGTTTAATCGCCATGGAGCCAAAGTCTTTACACAGTCAGTTTCATGCGAATGGGCTCCTATCTGGGGCACAACACACTCAAACAAATCTACCGAACACCCGGCAGAAAAGCACAAATAAGTCTTTTCTGCAGGGAAAAAAGATGTCTTTTAACATGGGGCCATAGTCCAAAGGCAGCATGCGAGCAACCAGGCTTCTCCAGTGTACAGTGGAGAGGTTGGTTTCGCGACAATACCGATGAATGTCTCAGGATAAGGAGGTTCCGGGGCTGGGTGTACTGCGCCTTTAACCCCATTCAGGACCAAACTTCTGGAATAAAAGGGAATCAGGACATGTCACACATGTCATGTGTCCTTAAGGGGTTAAGAATCTTGACTTCTCGCTGCACCGTTTGAAGATCTTTTTTACAGGAGAAAGTCGCTCTTCAGTGATTATAGCTCATTCCCAAAACACTAGATGACACGTAGTGTAGGTTACAATAAAAACTCTGCTTTATTGAAAACAACACATGTATTTATAAACTCAAAGCCTCATTTACATACAATAGGGTTACAATGGTCACAAAGTGTCAAGACTTACCTCTGCAACCTCAGCTCCCTCGTTGCACCAACGGAGGTACACGGGTCACGGCCGCCCGAGCTCTCATGCACGAATGCAGGAGGCAACGATAGACGCCTGTGAGATGTGCGCAAACCTTCCATGCCGCTGGACATTGTATTCCTAACGCGATAGAGCCCTAGTCACCGTTCCCTGTTCCGTGGTAAATAAATAATTAATTAACCATTTATTTGCTTACCTTAATCCAGTGCCGGGCTCCCTTAGCACTGGTAACCTCTCCTCCTTCATCAACGTCAGCTCCCAAGTGGAGCCGAATGGTGCGCGCACATTCAACCAGCCCATAGGAGAGCATTACTCAGTGCTTTCCTGTGGGGATCTTTTTGACGCTGGACCCCGTTAGGATGTCCAGTGTCAAATAACTGCGATTTACTCAGTGTAAATCACGGAAGCGCCTCTAGCGGCTGTCAGGGAGACAGCCACTAGCTGGATTAACCCTGCAGTGTAAACATAGCAGTTTCTCTGATTTTATTTTGGCCACACACGGCTTTTATGCACAGACCCCTACATGGGGTCTCCTATTCAATAATACAGGGCTTTTCCTCCCAGGATCCTCTACAGAGAAATATACAATATTGTAAAACACCCCAAAAATACATTTTCAAAAGGGATTAATTTAAATGTATGGGAATTCAGAAGGTTTATAGCATTAATTCCTCTTTGAAGCTGGGACCCCAACAGAGCTGCTCTGCCACGTGTGAGAAGTCACACCTAAGTGGCCTGGAAGTCTGGTTTAAATATAAACTAACTCTCTAGCTTGCCATATGTCTAGATTCCCTCTTAGATAGGTGTCCCTTGATATGTTAATGGTCATTAGCCTTGTGTTCCAGTATCATATCCAAAAGAAACATTAATACCTACCCACAGATTAATCATTAAGCCACATTCCTATTATATTTAGAATGGGACAAGCACCAACTTGACATGATTTGCGAACAAGGGGACCACAGAAAGTTGGTTCGGTAAACAAACAAGGGGGTGGGGGGGAGGTACCGACAGCCGAACAAAGGGAATAAAAGTGTAGATAGGTCCTCTATACCACTACATACCTGACACAAAGTTCCACTCCAGGTCCTCCACTGTAACCCCTCCCAAACAGCACAGTGAGCACAAGTCAACCAACAGCAGTATGGACTTGGGATAGTAACCAATTACACTACATATCCCAAGCCAACCAATAGCAGTATGGACTTGGGATAGTAACCAATTACACTACATATCCCAAGCCAACCAATAGCAGTATGGACTTGGGATAGTAACCAATTACACTACATATCCCAAACCAACCAATAGCAGTATGGACTTGGGATAGTAACCAATTACACTACATATCCCAAACCAACCAATAGCTGTATGGACTTGGGATCGTAACCGACTACACTACATATCCCAAGCCAACCAATAGCAGTATGGACTTGAGATAGTAACCAATAATACTACATATCCCAAGTCAACCAATAGCAGTATGGACTTGTGATAGTAACCAATCATACTACATATCCCAAGCCAACCAATCGCAGTATGGACTTGGGATAGTAACCAATTGCACTACATATCCCAAGCCAACCAATAGCAGTATGGACTTGGGATTGTAACCAATTACACTACATATCCCATGCCAACCAATAGCAGTATGGACTTGGGATAGTAACCAATTACACTACATATCCCAAGCCAACCAATAGCAGTATGGACATGGGATAGTAACCAATAACACTACATACCCCAAGCCAAACCAATAGCAGTATGGACTTGGGATAGTAACCAATCACACTGCATATCCCAAGCCAACCAATAGCAGTATGGACTTTGGATAGTAACCAATTACACTACATACCCCAAACCAACCAATAGCAGTATGGACTTGGGATAGTAACCAATTACACTACGTATCCCAAGCCAACCAATAGCAGTATGGACTTGGGATAGTAATCAATTACACTACATATCCCAAGCCAACCAATAGCAGTATGGACTTGGGATAGTAACCAATTGCACTACATATCCCAAGCCAACCAATAGCAGTATGGACTTGGGATAGTAACCAATTACACTATGTATCCCAAGCCAACCAATAGCAGTATGGACTTGGGATAGTAACCAATTACACTACATATCCCAAGCCAACCAATAGCAGTATGGACTTTGGATAGTAACCAATTACACTACATACCCCAAACCAACCAATAGCAGTATGGACTTGGGATAGTCTTCCAAGATTCTCCTGTTGTGGATTTCAAAATATTGCAAGTATAACTGTGTGTTATAACATTTTTGGGTATCACAATACCACTGATTATTGTTTAAAGACACACTTATTTTGCACTAATATTTTGGGCACATGTCTGCTAAATATTAAACTGTAGTCACTTTTATTAATTCTTAAGGTTTTATATGTGATATATTATATACATACGGAGAGGGATTTCAAATATTGCGCACCAACTTTTAAAAAAATATTTTTTTAATTTCATTACCAGGGTTTTATGTTGGTTTCTGCAACTACCAAGATTTTATTTACAGTCTAATTATTATATGCATTTTTGCGCCATCTTGTTTCTATACGTATACATTGTTACTTTGAAATAGCTGTTTAGTCACTAGTTTATTACTGGTTGCTGCCACCATCTGCTCGTGTTTATCAGACATACTACCACCGCCGCATGGAAAGTGAGGCCGCGTGGAGGTTTACCAGTATGGTAGTTACAGTGAACCCATAAGGCTTTTATTTTTACAGTTACATAGTGACATAGCTGAAAAGAGACGCGTCCATCCAGTTCAGACTTCCTCACATTTGTTTTTTGCTGTTGATCCAAAAGAAGGCAAAAAAACCCTGTTTGAAGCACAATTTTGCAACAAGCTAGGAAAAAAATTCCTTCTTGACCCCAGAATTGCAGTCAGATTTATCCTTGGATCAAGCAGTTATTACCCTACATTGAAAGATTATTGTGGCAAACCTAGCTGTGACAGATTCATCTGTAGGACTAGTATTGCTGGTTCGTCTAGTTTGCCTACCCTTCGTGGAATTGCCTGTCCGTATTCCCCTATTCGTCTTTTTGAACTTTTACCGAACGGACGCCACCCGGAAGAGAAGTGTGCTGCTGGTTAACCTCTTGATCCCAATTAGAACGTTGTGGTTAACCGCAGACACCTCTTAATTATTACAGAATACCGGGTGGTCGTCGTTCGTATGCCGACCATGAGGCGGCGGCCATTTTGGAACACGCGAAAGACCAGCGGTGTTCGACGCAGATTCTATGGAACTAAAAACGGACACTTTTTCTACCGAAACACCGCTGAATCTACCGACCGCCCTTCTCATTCGTTGAAGCATGCGAACACCGGTCCGTTCGGGAGTTTTGATGATACGAATTAACTTAACCCAGATAGCCATCCCATGGAGTCAATCACATACCGAAAAAACCTGTAAAAGACTTTGACCCAATGGCGATTGAACTGTGCGTATGGGATCTGAGCGCTATTCGGTAGGAATATGCACTCAGATCCAGGCTATCTGGGGATACGTTACACAAATGTAATATATTTGGTATTTGTATAATTATTCATTTTTATGTGTTTTTTATGTTTAATTTAAAATGGCGATTTGCCTCTGTCCTGGGAGATAATTGAATTACTTCTCAATTATCTCCAGGGCAGAGGGGAGGAAACCAGGATGCATTGTGGGAATATCTGTCTGTAACTACAGTCTCCCATTTGGTCCCCTAGGGGAATGTCCACAAAGTGGGAGACCTGCATAAATTCGGGCTGGTAGCCCACAGTAAAGCCAGTTCTTGTTTTACCCTCAATGCGGAGCTTGGTCTCGTTATTGGGGGGATTTACTACACACGGTTAGCGACTGATTGCTGGAAACGTAAACAGTTGGGAGAATATATTTGTTCGGCTGTTAGCCGCGATTTGTGGATTTATTGTTCGTGAGTTTGGAGAATTGGGAGATTGGCGCATTCCCCTGGCTCCAATTCGTGCGGTTGAGGTATACACGAATTGAGCCTGCATTACTGGGGAAGGGGAAGCTTAACTAAACGGCAATTTCACTCCTTTGTGCCAGAAAGTACATTTGAATTGGGATGTTGTGGAGGGCATGTTAGAGGTGGGCCTGATGCAGAAACTGCCAGTGGATGACGTATTGGGAAACGACCTGGGTCGAATGACTTCCGCATTTATTCCTCAAGCTCCACTCCAAGAGGCTCACCCAGTAATCACCAGGCAACAGGCTCGCACCACAGCTCCAGCAACGCACTCTGAGGCTCAGGTAAAAGACAGGGACCCTCCTACGACCCGTGTTACCTGGGATACCTCAACCCACGCCTTTTTCTGGCCGAGTATATTCAAGGACGTGCGGCAGTACTGCCAGACATGTGATATCTGTCAGCGAGTAGGCAAGCGGGGTGACCGCCACAAGGCCAAATTATGCCCACTGCCCATCATAGACGAACCATTTAGTAGAGTGGCTGTAGATATAGTAGGGCCCTTACCAAAACCCAGTCCCTCCGGCAAGAGATATATCTTAACCATAGCAGACTACGCCACCCGGTACCCCGAAGCAGTAGCCCTCTCTAATATCCACGCCAAGACAGTGGCCGAGGCCTTAATGAAAGTATTCTCCCGAGTGGGGTTCCCCCAGGAGATCATATCGGATAGGGGTATGCAGTTCACGGCCGAGGTGACCCACCAACTATGGAGAATATGTGGCATTAAACCTATTGTGAACTCTGCGTACCACCCGCAGTCTAATGGGTAATGTGAAAGGTTTAATGGGATGTTAAAGCAGATGCTCCGTACCTTTGGAGAGGCCTATAAAGACTGCGAGCGATTCCTACCCCATCTGCTATTCGCTTACAGAGAGGTACGCCAAGAGTCCACGGGCTTTTCTCCTTTTGAACTACTGTTTGGGAGAAGGGTGCGAGGACCTTTAGATTTAATTTGGGAGCACTGCAAGGGGGAAAGTAGTACAGATGGGACACCCATTGTACCATATGTGCTAGAGCTCGGGGACTGCTTGGAGGCACTAACCCAGACCATACGGACCAACCTCCAGGCGGCCCAACAACGCCAGCGCCGCTGTTATGATAGGTGAGCCAGAGACTGCAGCTTTCACGTGGGATCAGAAAGTTTTTATTTTAAAACCTGTTCACAATGACAAGCTGCAGGCCATCTGGCAAGGCCCATACCAGGTGGTGGAACAGAGATGTGACACCACCTATGTGATTGGCCCCTGCTCAGGGACAGGGAAGAGACGCATGCTCCACGTGAATATGCTCAAACCCTACCATGAGAGGATAGAGGATGTGGCGGCGATATGCGCTTCAGCCTCTGAGGATCAGGAGAATCTTCCGCTACCTGACTTATTAGAGTGGGAAGATCAGGCAGAGGCCTCCACAGGTGTTCAGCTGGGGGAGTGGCTAAGTCCTCAGGAGCGTGCCCAGGTACACGAGTTAATCGCAGCTAAGGGAGCCACTTTCTCCAATTTACCAGGGTACACCCCGCTAGCTACTCACCGAGTTGAGACCCCCGGACAGCTACCTATGCGGCAGACCCCATACCGTATCCCGGAAGTGGTCAGGGAACATATGAGGAAGGAAATTGAGGAAATGTTGCAGCTAGGGGATATTGAACATTCCGATAGCCCCTGGGCATCGCCGGAAGTGCTGGTACCCAAGAAGGACGGCACAACACGCTTTTGTGTAGACTACCGGAGGCTAAATGACAAAACAGTGTCTGATGCCTACTCGATGCCCCGGATAGACGAGCTGCTAGACAAAATGGCACGAGGCCAGTACCTTACTACAATAGATTTATGCAAAGGGTACTGGCAGATTCCACTAGTCGAGGATGCCATCCCCAAGTCGGCGTTTGTCACCCCGTTTGGCTTGTATCAGTTTCGCGTCATGCCATTCGGGGTGAAAAACGCTCTGGCTACCTTTCAACGGATGGTGGATCGGCTACTGGATGGGTTTCACGAGTATGCATGTGCATACCTGGATGATATCACCATCTATAGCCAGACTTGGTCAGACCACCTGCGACATATTGGAGCAGTCATTGACCGTATCGGAGAGGCAGGGTTGATGCTAAAGCCCAGCAAGTGTTACATAGGGATGGCAGAGGTACAGTACCTGGGGCACCGGGTAGGGAGTGGACAGCAAAAGCCTGAACCAGCAAAAATTGAAGCAGTAGCTAAGTAGCCTACCCCCCGGACAAAACGGTAATGCCGACGGGTTATCTAGACAGACTGACCTTGAGAAGTGATCTGTGAGTACTCCTCCGGACATCCCCAAGCCGATCCGTTGGGATCAGACTGTGTATGCCGGCTTGGTTCTGGGGGAGCATTGTGGCAAACCTAGCCACTTTAGGTCATATTGCAAAACATTTAAAGGTTGTCTGAAATAGCTGTGTTAACCTGGTGTAAAAATGTATTTGTGTGTTTTAGAATAGAGAGCATGCATAGGCTAACAGCCGTGAATAAAATTGTCAGTTGACTCCTGGAGCCGTGAATAAAATTGTCAGTTGACTCCCTGAACTGTGTTTCATCCGGTTACTGGGGGATTTGGGATATTGCCTTCTTTTCCAGCGCTTTACTTTTCTATACCAGCGGAGATCTTGGGATTAAATATTGCAGCTCCGCTACAACTATATCCTTGAATATTCTGTTTTTGCAAGTATGCATCTAGTAGCTGTTTGACCATCTGTACGGACTCTGATAAAACCACTTCTTCAGGCAGAGAATTCCACATCCCGATTGTTCCTTTCCTTTGCCTTAGACGAAATCTTCTTTCTTCCAGTCTAAACGCATGGCCTCGTGTCCTATGTAAAGTCCGGTTTGTGAATAGATTTCCACACAATGGTTTGTATTGGCCCCGAATATATTTGTATAATGTTATGATATCCCCTCTCAGGCAACATGTTTCTAAACTAAATAGGTTTACATTTGTTAACCTTTCTTCATAGCCGATATGTTCCATTCCTTTTATTAATTTTGTAGCCCGCCTCTGCACTTTTTCTAGTGCCATAATATCCTTCTTTAGAACAGGTGCCCAAAATTGCACAGCATATTCAATATGGGGTCTTACCAGTGATTTATAAAGAGGCAAAATTATATTCTCATCCTGAGAATGAATGCCCTTTTTCATGCATGACAATACCTTACTGGCCTTGGCCACTGCTGATTGACATTGCACATTGTTGCATAGTTTGTTGTCTATAACAATTCCCAAGTCCTTTTCGTGTGTTGTTATCCCTAATTCGCTTCCATTTAGGGTATACGTTGCTTGTGCATAACTTTGCATTTTTCAACATTAAATTTCATCTGCCATTTGAGTGCCCAGTCCCCCAGTCTATCTAAATTCCTCTGCAGCAAAGTAATATCTTGCTCACATTGTATTATTTTACAAAGTTTTGTGTCATCTGCAAACACTGAAATATGACTTTCAATGCTGTCTTCAAGATCATTTATAAACATTGTGAGCGTAAAAGTGGAATAGTGGTTGATGGGAGATACATCAGGCCTGATTTGCTAAACAGCAACCAGAGGATTTTCAGTTAAATGCCCCAGGGAGAGAGGTTAAAGTTTGCAATGTGCATAGCTGATGCTCTGCAAAACATGGTATGGGTCCCTGGGGCGGAGTATTTGGAGAGCAGGGTGGGCCAATGCTCCAACAGCACTAGTTGCTGTGTAACAGACCACAATTTGGATCTGATTTAAGAGTTAATTAATTGGCACTCACCTGTAGCTGGTCAATTAGCAGACAGGCCTTTAAAAGAAGAGGGCAGCCTGCTGCAGGGTGAGGGAGGAAAAGACAGCTAGGAGAGTGAATGACAAGTGTGTTTATTGCAAAGACATTGCTTTTGTTTGGAAAATTGGTAAGTGGGAAAGCCACCCAATTGCAGATAGTAATTTTATAACATGACAGGAGGCTTCGTATTTGCTTAAGACTTTCTTTACTTAAGCTTCACAGCAGCACTTTTTCACATAGTAACAAGGTAACCAATAAGAATAAAGGAATAACAAGGTATATAAGTCCCTCCCAGTGATGTCATTTCCTCTTTCTTTGCTGCTTCACATCAGTACAGGTCAGAGTGCCACTGTCTCCTACTTCTGTGGGTTTCTGTGGTTTATTTACTAATTTATCTGTCATCTGCTTTATTCATTTCTCTGTGTATATATACATACCCCCTTATCATATATTTGAGTTTGCTCCTTTACCTTTTACTTCCTAAATTTATCTATTTAATATGTTTTTTTTTCCCTCATTTTATTTTTTCTTTGGTATTTCTTTGGTATTTCCTTTTATTTCTCACTATCTTGTCTAATTTTTTCCCTTTTATTGTTTTTACCTTGCTCTAGCCCGGTTTTCTTCGTGCGGCATTTTGCCCCGTTTTCCCGGGCTTTTCGGACCGTGGGGAACGCCTCCACCGGTCCTGAGTGCGCATGGCGGCCATCTTGGATCTTGCGCTCCTCCGCGAGATCCACGCGGCCGTCTCTAGTGCGCACGCGCAGGATCGCGGCGGCCATTTTCTTGGAGCCGCGATCTGCATTTCACCCCGGCCGTGCGGCGGCCATTATACCGCTTTACATAGCGGTTATATGTATTTATATGTATTTATATGTATTTTTATTAAACTTTACTGCCCTCAATTTCTCAGTTAATTATCATTTTACCATTAGTGATGTACCGAACGGTTCGCTGGCGAACGGTTCCTGGCGAACATAGCATGTTTGCTTTCGCCACGGCGTGCGAACATATGCGCGGTTCAACCCGCCCCCTATTCGTCATCATTGAGTAAACTTTGACCCTGTACCTCACAGTCAGCAGACACATTCCAGCCAATTAGCAGCACAGCCTCCCTAGCAGACCCTCTACCATCCATTCATTCTCAAGCTGCATGCTTAGTAAGAGGAGGGAAAGTGTAGCTGCTGTTCATAAGATAGGGAAAAGCATAGCTAGGTTAGGGATAAGGGTATGCTTTTTTTGGATTTTTTTTTTCTATCTAATGTAAATGCACTTAGTTGTCTGCCACTGCTGCCAGCTTCTGTGTCAGGCTCACAGTGCCCATTTCCCCAGTCAGTGCCACCAATTACATCTGGTGTCACAATAGCTTGGATTTAAAAACAAAAAACTTTTTTTACTGTTATAGATTGAATAGCAGTCAGTGTCCTTAAGCGGGTGTGTTACGCTAACAGTGGATACGCTGACAAGTGCCACTAATTAGATCCTGTGTCACAATAGCTTGGATTTAAAAACAAAAAACTTTTTTTACTGTTATAGATTGAATAGCAGTCAGTGTCCTTAAAGCGGGTGTGTTACGCTAACAGTGGATACGGTGACCAGTGCCACCAATTAGATCTGGTGACACAAAGCTTGGATTTAAAAAAACAAAAACACTTTTTTCACTGTTATAGATTGAATAGCAGTCAGTGTCCTTAAAGCGGGTGTGTTACGCTAACAGTGGATACGCTGACCAGTGCCACTAATTAGATCTGGTGTCACAATAGTTTGGATTTTAAAACAAAATAATCTTTTTTCACTGTTATAGATTGAATAGCAGTCAGTGTCCTTAAAGCGGGTGTGTTACGCTAACAGTGGATACGCTGACCAGTGCCACTAATTAGATCTGGTGTCACAATAGTTTGGATTTAAAAAAAAAATAATCTTTTTCACTGTTATAGATTGAATAGCAGTCAGTGTCCTTAAAGCGGGTGTGTTACGCTAACAGTGGATACGGTGACCAGTGCCACCAATTAGATCTTGTGACACAAAGCTTGGATTTAAAAAAACAAAACACTTTTTTCACTGTTATAGATTGAATAGCAGTCAGTGTCCTTAAAGCGGGTGTGTTACGCTAACAGTGGATACGGTGACCAGTGCCACCAATTAGATCTGGTGACACAATAGTTTGATTTAAAAAA
>OW240918.1:1079967-1130755 GCA_933207985.1 Pelobates cultripes
GGCAGTGTCCCAATCTTCCTGATGTCCCCAAAAAGGTGTTTAAAGGGCCAGCACCAGTCACATAAAGAGTCCATAAGCCCAATATGCCCACCGACAGTCTTAAAGGGCCATACACACCAAATAAAAGTGCATACATTTTCACAATCTCCCAGGGGCCATAGTCATGCGGGAGGAGGCTGGCAAAGAGGCTTCTCCACAACCCAGGGAAACAGGGCAATTTGCCATTTAAAGGGCCCGTTACAAATAGCAGTTTGTAACAAAGTGTCAATCCATATCTGCCAAGTGACCCGATGTAGGGGGAACAGTCCCTATTCTGCTCTGTGTCAGTGTGTATCAGGGGCTCTGAGGACAGGTGTCAATCCATATGTCAAGGTGTCAATATGTCATATGTCAGGTGTCAATCCATATCCATTGTGATTTAGGAATGTTAGGTGATTTCTGCCCTTTATGGATTAAAACCAGACTCTGTATCAACTGTGTAATTTTCCATGGGAGTTTTGCCATGGATCCCCCTCCGGCATGCCACAGTCCAGATGTTAGTCCCCTTGAAACAACTTTTCCATCCCTATTGTGGCCAGAAAGAGTCCCTGTGTGTTTTAAAATTCGCCTCCCCATTGAAGTCAATGGCGTTTCGGGCGGTTCGCCGGTTCGCGAACATTTGCGGAAGTTCGCGTTCGCCGTTCGCGAACCGAAAATTTCGGGTTCGCGACATCACTATTTACCATAAGTCTAACATAATTCTACTCCCATCATTCACATTGAAGGGAGCTTTGCTTCAAAGCTTAGTGCACCTTTACCTCAGTCTACCTCCCCCTGGTGGTGAAATTTATACTGCATCCAAACTATCTTGCACATTTTAATCTCCAAGAATACCATTTTACTTGGATTTACACCATTATATTACTACATATAAATGGAGTCACTTTTCTCTATATAGTTACTTTGAACAATTCCTCATATATCCATTCACGATTGATACATCTCATATTTACATTGGGCATGTGTAAGGTTAATTACCTAAACTTAATATGTGATTGCTGTTACTTTATACAGCCAATGATTGGCCCGCTTTGTCTGTGCCACTATACCTCTATACGGGTATGAAAAAGTATTCCCTGAGGTGATTTATACTGGGTGACCCCCAATTACAGCTTGCAATGTGGAATTATAACATACTGTGATATTTCGTGACGGCCTTACAATACACTCTAACACTGGCCTATTCTGCCCCATAGGTACCAACACTGTTGCTATGGAGGCTTCAAATCAAGATCAAAACTTGCAAGCAATTATTAATGCAGCTGTGGCTGCTTCACTAGAAAAGGCCCTGGCTCGGGTGCTGCCCGTTGAATCAAAAGAGCCTAAAAGTTCAGGAACCCCGCATTCTGATGAAGATGCGGAGGATTCAGACTCCTCAAAAAGGAACCCTTCCAAACCCAGTAAACGTTATTGGAAAGGGAATGGGCCTGAACCACTCAAACGCAAGGGGAAAGAACCGGCGAAACGCCCTAAACAGGCGGATGTTAGAGAGAAACACTCCATCCAGCCTACTCTGTCGGAAGAGGAAGAAGACTCTTTCGACTTGCACCCCTTAGCCATCCTAGATGAATGGCAAGCTGACCACTCCTCAGAAGATGAGGAAGACTGCCCTGAGACATTTTTTAAGGGTGCACCTCACCCTCAATCTATCCTGGGAGAACTCCCAACCGAAGATACGATACCCGGATCGAATCCATCTGGAGACACTGAATTTTTTTCTGGATACACTTGGCCAGCCTCTTTTTGACCCGAGGCAAATTAGATATCCCCGATCATCTGAATGGTCACTACCAGACCATCTTTCCCAGTATATTCATTTCTGGATCAGAAGGCCCCTTGATCGGGAGATTCGAAAAAGACTACGAGCGGAATGCCCTAGACCCACTCTACCGGATAAGGTCGCGGTGACCCCGGAGTTTGATATGCTACTCTACACATATCTGGCCAGATCGGGCCGTGACCCAAGGAAGGGCATTGAGCGCAGCCTACGCCTCACCCAAGATAAAATGCTAGATATCTTAGGGCCTCTAGCTAAAATTCTTCTACTGGCTGATGAAGCCTTATCTAATGAAGGCCCTCTAGACCCATCTGTGATTAGAGAATGGGCGCTACGCTCTATTTGCCTGCTGGGCAATGCGAATACATCCCTCTGTACTGAGCGTAGAAAAGCAGTGCTGCTGCGTATGGATTCCAAGTTAGCGGACTTGGGATCCAAAGAATTGGGCCCCAAAGCAAAGGGTCTATTGTTTGGAGAACCCTATATTAAAGAATTGCATAAGCATGTAAACCTATACGCCACGCTAAACAAGGCGCAGTCATCCATGAAAAGGGTATTTCATCATCAACCCTCACAGGTTTTTGGCAGGGCTGGCCGTACAAGGGGTCGTACAGTCAGCCGTTTCTGGACCACAAACCAACGCCAGAGAACCCCAACCTCATCGTTCTTCCCCAATATCACTCAAGGGGCTCTTTCACCCAAAGGGCGGATAAGGGAAGAGGATACAGATCCCGAGGACGCAACAGATATCCAACAGGTGAGATTTCCTACCTTTCACCTTTCTACTGTTTACCATGCGGGCAGGTTGTCACACTGTGTAAACATGTGGAAGACACTGTCTTCAGATGCCTGGGTCCTAAACACAGTTCAGGGTTATTCCATAGAATTTCACTCTCTCCCTTCTCAAACAGATTACCCTTACTATCCACAAATGTCACAGTCTCAGAATCTCCTTCTAGATTCAGAACTACGCTCTCTTTTGACAAAAGGAGCGATTCAACTCGCTCCTCTAGACGAAGGTTTCCTCAGCTCCATCTTCTTAGTCAAGAAGAAATCAGGGGACTTTCGCCCAGTACTCAACCTCCGTCAACTAAACTCTTTCGTTATTTACAGACATTTCAAAATGGAAGGGATTCATCTTCTCATAGACATTCTCCGACCAGGCGATTGGTTCACTCGCCTCGACCTAAAGGACGCTTACCTCTCGGTTCCAGTCCACCCATCCAGTCAGCGTTTTCTCCGCTTTCTTTGGCACCACCGGATTTTTCAATTCACCTGCCTTCCATTCGGTCTGAGTTCCGCCCCGTGGTGCTTCACCAAACTACTCAAACCAGTCACCGCACATCTTCGAGAAAACGGCATCCGCTGTTTGATTTACCTCGATGACCTCTTGCTTCTCTGCGAAGACGCATCCAGACTGCGTTCACAGACGAACTATGCATCTACATTGATCGAATCTTTGGGGTTCGTCATAAACCAAGAGAAATCGTCACTGTCCCCATCCAGAGTTATTCAATTTCTCGGCTTCGAGATCGATTCTTCAACCTGTGTTCTTCGTCTACCTCAATCCAAGTTAACTGCGATCAGGAAGGAACTACGCAAAACACTTCGTCAAGAGGATTTACCTCTCCGAGGGTTAGCTCGAATCGTAGGCCTACTTTCTGCTTCTATTCAAGCAATCTACCCAGGCCCCCTTCACTACCGGGCCATGCAATGCTTGAAAGCCCAATTCCTTCGGACTCATCCTTCATACGACCAGAGGGTCCCGATCATTACGGAGGTGAGGGAGGAACTCCTTTGGTGGCTCCGCCACATGTCGGCCTGGAACGGCAAGGCAATTTTCGGTCCTACCCCGGACTATGTAGTGGAATCAGATGCGAGTCTCCAGGGTTGGGGTACAACCTGTCTTACAACCTCCACCGGAGGACCATGGACCACCTCAGAACACCTTCTCCACATCAATTGTCTGGAGTTAATCGCAGGCTCGTTCGCAATTCGCAGTTTAACCAACCATCTCTTGAACTGCTGTATTCTCCTTCGGATGGACAATATCTCAGCTGTCCAATACATCAACAAGTTGGGCGGGGCCAGATCCCGCATCCTCTCCGAAGTGACAAAAGACATCTACGAGTTTTGCTTCCAACGCAACATCTCACTTCGAGCGGAATATCTCCCAGGGGAATCGAACATCACCGCAGATTGGTTCTCCCGACATTGGAGAGACGGCAGCGACTGGCGCCTACACAGAACAATCTTCCTCCACATCTCCAAACTCAGGGGCCCGTTTACCCTAGACCTGTTCGCCTCCCGGACGAACTTTCAAGTCCCACGGTTTTTCAGCTGGCTTCCAGACCCAGAATGTTTAGCTGTAGATGCCTTCCTTCAGAGTTGGCCGACAACAGGAGCCTATGCCTTTCCTCCGTTTGCAATGATTCCCAGAGTTCTCCTTCAGATTCGCAGACAACAGATCACTCTGGTACTACTCACCCCACTATGGCGGGGCCAAGCTTGGTTTCCGGATCTTCTGGACCTTTCCTGCCAAGAGCCCCTCCTTCTGCCTCCATGGCCCAATCTCCTGGAGGACCCTCAAGGGAACCTTCATCCTATGGTGACACAAGGCCACCTCCAACTTGTAGCCTGGACTCTTTCAGGGGAACCTGGCACTTCGGAGGACTATCGCAGAGATCTAAGGAACTCCTCTGGGATTTGTGGGCTCCTGGAACTAGAAGATGCTATCTTTCCTCCTGGAACGCTTGGTGCAATTGGTGCCTGGAATGGAATACCGATCCCCTTACGGCCCCTAGACAGTTCATTTTGAATTTCCTCTCTCATCTATTCGATCTAGGCCATTCCTACAGATCCATCAACGTTTCCCGTTCGGCCATCTCGGCAGCCCATGTTCCTCTAGACGGAGTTCCGGTGGGCCAGGATCAACTGGTTTGTAGACTATTGCGGGGCATCAAACTGGCTCGCCCCCTAAACCAAAATACTCCCATCTCTGGGACGTTAATGTCATGATTCGTTTCCTCGAGTCCTGGCCGAGCAACGAAGATCTATCCCTTCGTCAACTCTCAGCAAAATTCACCCTCTTGCTTTGCTTAGTGTCCTTCCGACGAGTGTCGGATGTTCGAGCATTTGACCATGACGCTATCAACTTTTCCCCAGAGGGTGTCTCTTTCTCCGTGTCCAGACGGACAAAATCAAACTCTTCTTCTATTTTTTATCCTTACTTTCCTAACCACCCGAAGCTGTGTGTGGTATCTCTTCTATCTCGTTATTTGTTTCTCACCTCCTCTCTTCGTCCAACGTCTTCCAGCCAACTTTTGATCTCATATGACCGGCCACATAATCCGGTGTCAACCACAACCCTTGCCCGATGGGTTAGGTGGTTGCTCTCCCTAGCCGGGATTGAAGCCTCCTTCGGAGCCCACTCCATCAGAGGAGCAGCGGCATCAGGGGCGTTCAGCGCTGGAGCCTCGCTTCGTGACATTCTTCAATCCGCTGACTGGTCCCGAGAACAGACGTTCCGCGACTTCTACTTTCGTCCGGCTGTGCACGCTTCCTTGGCCCTTCTCGGGGAGCGTTAAAACAGCAAATACGAAGCCTCCTGTCATGTTATAAAATTGTAGATTATGCTAGCTTTAGTGTACCTATAATCTTAATGTTATTAATGACAGGAGGTGAGTATTTCCCACCACTCCTTTCGTTTTTACCCACCCTAGGGTCGCCACTGTAGGTAAGTTTCTAAATCAAGACCGAACACACTACACCTTACTTCCATGGGGGTTAGGAGTTATTTTTCTATGATGTATAGATTAACTTTTCTAGCGAGCTGTAATGTATGTTTCATATCAATTGGTTATCATAATTTCAAAGTCCAATTCATGGATTAATCCTTTGTTTCGACTCTGCTCTCTCGTTTCAGCATAAAACTCCCGTAAGAGATCCAGCCTAGTTGCTGCTCCAGCACAAGCTTCTCCTCTACTCCTCAAGTTCTCAAACCTACGTTCCTGTCTCCCTCTCAAGCATCACTCCTCAAGTCTGGCATCCTGAATCACTCATTTGGTTTCTTCAGTTACGGTTC
Organism: Pelobates cultripes; assembly: GCA_933207985.1. NCBI lineage: Eukaryota > Metazoa > Chordata > Amphibia > Anura > Pelobatidae > Pelobates > Pelobates cultripes. The sequence continues at coordinate 1,085,868 of OW240918.1, forward strand.
CTATTTGTTCGCAGCCAGAAAGAGGAAATGACATCACTGGGAGGGACTTATATACCTTGTTATTCCTTTTTTCTTATTGGTTACCTTGTTACTATGTGAAAAAGTGCTGCTGTGAAGCTTAAGTAAAGAAAGTCTTAAGCAAATACTCGCCTCCTGTCATTAATAAAATTAAGATTATAGGTACACTAAAGCTAGCATAATCTACAATTCCTGTCTAGTAAGAGCAAGGGATGTTGTTTGTTTTGTTATTATTTAAAGCACCTGTTTTCTTATTGAATAAAAAGGAAAACCGAGCTGAATGTGTCCTGGACTTTGTATACCCTAGAAGGCTGTGGTTACTGCAAGATCTGTGACAATCCTACCTATAAAATAGGTGGTTTGTTACTACATGTTGAATAGAAGGGGTCCCAGAACAGACCTCTGAGGGACACCACTTGCCACTTCTGTCCAGCTTGAAAATTTACCATTAATGACAACTCTTTGTACTCTGTTTTTAAGCCAATGTTCTACCCAAGAACAAGCATTTTCATCTAGACCGATTTCCTTGAGTTTGAACACTAATCTATTGTGTGGAACTGTATCAAATGCCTTGGCAAAATCCAAATAGATCACATCCACGGCAACACCCTGATCTATACTTCTACTTACTTCTTCGTAGAACGCAATCAAGTTAGTTGACATCACCTCATCACATCTGCCTTCCTCCAATCCTCCGGAACACTTCCTAAAAGAAAAGTATCTTGAAAGATTAAAAACAGAGGTTCACTTATTTCTACACTTAGTTCCCTAAGTACTCGTGGATGGATACCGTCAGGCCCTGGAGCTTTGTTTATATTAACTTTCTTTAGTTGCTGCAGCACCTTGTCTTTATTCTGCAAGTTTTTAGTAGCAATCATTTGCACATCTATTGCCATGGGTTCTTCCTTAATATATTTAATTTCTTTTGTGATAACTAACAGGGTTAGTAATGTTATTGGAAGATATTTCCCACATAACCGATCAATTTAATCCATTTTAATTTGAATAAAAATATAGTTTGAAACCTGTCGTGTTTTTTATTAATTTGTGCCGATAGAATGGGATTGAGGCTGAAGTCAAAGATCATTATAGATTGCTCTGGAGTTGACAAAAAACAGAAATTATTAAAAATATAAAAATGCTGTTTTCTTGTTGTTGCTTTTTTATGCAAGCGTGTGTGTGGCCTGTATTGAGTGTATGTATACATTGTGTGTATGCAATGTGTATGTTAGTGTATGCTCTGTTTAAACTGTGAGTGTGAGGTGTGTGTGTGTGGCCTGTATTGAGTGTATGTATACATTGTGTGTGTGCATTCAATGTGTATGTTTGCGTATGCACCGTTTATACACTGGGAATATCCACACTGTTTAGTGAGTGGGAGGTGTGTGTGTGACCTGTATTGAGTGCATGTACACAGTGTGAGTGTGTGCATGCAATGTGTGTTGTTTGCATTGTTTAAACATTGTGGGTATTCCCAGTGTATAGTGTATAGGGAGTGTGTGTGTGTGTGTGTAATGTGTATGTTTGTGTCTGCACTGTTTAAACAGTATGGGTATTCCCAGTGTATAACGATTGTGTGTGGGCTGCATTGAGTGTATGCATACATTGTGTGTGTGTGTGTGTTTATGCACTGTTTAAACAGCGTAGTTATTTACCGTGTATAGTGAGTGTGTGGTGTGTATGTGAGTGGCCTGTATTGAGTGTATATATACATTGTGTGTGTATATGTAATGTGAATGTGTGTGTATGCACCGTTTAAACACTGTGGCTATTCCTAGTGTATAGTGAGTGTGTGGTTTGTGTGTGTGGCATGTATTGAGTGTATATATACATTGTGTGTGTGTGTGTATGCACCGTTTAAACAGTGTGGGTATTCCTAGTGTATAGTGAGTGTGTGGTTTGTGTGTGTGGCATGTATTGAGTGTATATATACATTGTGTGTGTATGCACCGTTTAAACAGTGTGGGTATTCCTAGTGTATAGTGAGTGTGTGGTTTGTGTGTGTGGCATGTATTGAGTGTATATATACATTGTGTGTGTGTGTGTGTGTGTGTGTGTGTGTGTGTATGCACCGTTTAAACAGTGTGGGTATTTCTAGTGTGTGGTTTGTGTGTATGGCATGTATTGAGTGTATATATACATTGTGTGTGTGTGTGTGTGTATGCACCGTTTAAACAGTGTGGGTATTTCTAGTGTATAGTGAGTGTGTGGTTTGTGTGTGTGGCATGTATTGAGTGTATATATACATTGTGTGTGTGTGCACCGTTTAAACAGTGTGGGTATTCCTAGTGTATAGTGAGTGTGTGGTTTGTGTGTGTGGCATGTATTGAGTGTATATATACATTGTGTGTGTGTGTGTGTATGCACCGTTTAAACAGTGTGGGTATTCCTAGTATATAGTGAGTGTGTGGTTTGTGTGTGTGGCATGTATTGAGTGTATATATACATTGTGTGTGTGTGTGTATATGCACCGTTTAAACAGTGTGGGTATTCCTAGTGTATAGTGATTGTGCGGTTTGTCTGTTTAAAATGATTGACTAAATACATACAATATTGCAAAGTATTCAAGGTTGAAAACTCCCAAAAATATTAAGCCGACACACAGGCAGTGATTCATTCTCTGTTATATTAAATGCGCTCTTTATGGGGCGCTAATCACTGTTGTACTGCTCTCCATTAATTAATGTACAATTAACTCCCTGCATGCGGGACCTTTTGGTTTGGGAGCTGATATTTCTCTGGAGTTTGTAGTTTCTTATTTAGTATCTCCTCCAAGGACCATTTCTTCTTCAAACGAGAAGAAATAGAAAGCAGGTCAGGAGGAGGCAGCGGAGGATGAAAGCTTTGCCTTCTAATGGGATTTTCTAATAATTACTTTGCATTGTCCTCGTCTTGTATGTCGCAGATGTTTGGATGTTTCAGAGATTGTAAATGCTTTGGAGATGATAAAACCAGTCCTTTTGGTTTTTTCTTGTGTATACCTCTCAGCGGTCCATCACCACACTGCTCTGTAGCAATTCTTTATATCAGGTTTACTTGATGGTTAAAATGTTACAGTTAATATTTCTAAACGAAACCAACATATTTTTCACTGTAGGTGGTTTTATTTAAATGTTTCTTCGAAATTTGCTTTATTTGGAATTTTAAGTTATATTAGCCTTCATCCATCCTACATAAAGGGGTCTTAGCCTCCATCCATCCTACATACAGGGTCTTAGCCTCCATCCATCCTACATACAGGTTCTTAGCCTCCATCCATCCTACATACAGGGTCTTAGCCTCCATCCATCCTACATAAAGGGCTCTTAGCCTCCATCCATTCTACATACAGGGTCTTAGCCTCAATCCATCCTACATACAGGGGTCTTAGCCTCAATCCATCCTACATAAAGGGGTCTTAGCCTCAATCCATCCTACATACAGGGTCTTAGCCTCCATCCATCCTACATACAGGGGTCTTAGCCTCCATCCATACTACATACAGGGGTCTTAGCCTCAATCCATCCTACATAAAGGGGTCTTAGCCTCAATCCATCCTACATAAAGGGGTCTTAGCCTCAATCCATCCTACATACAAGGGTCTTAGCCTCAATCCATCCTACATACAGGGTCTTAGCCTCCATCCATCCTACATAAAGGGGAATGTGTACATTGCAGCACTTAGCCTCCATCCATTCTACACAGAGGGTCTTAGCCTCCATCCATCCTACACACAGGGGTCTTAACCTCCATCCATCCTACATACAGGGTCTTAGCCTCCATCCATTCTACACAGAGGGTCTTAGCCTCCATCCATCCTACACACAGGGGTCTTAGCCTCCATCCATCCTACATACAGGGGTCTTAGCCTCAATCCATCCTACATACAGGGTCTTAGCCTTCATCCATCCTACATACAGGGGTCTTAGCCTCAATCCATCCTACATACAGGGGTCTTAGCCTCAATCCATCCTACATACAGGGTCTTAGCCTCAATCCATCCTACATACAGGGTCTTAGCCTCAATCCATCCTACATACAGGGTCTTAGCCTCCATCCATCCTACACACAGGGGTCTTAGCCTCCATCCATCCTACACACAGGGGTCTTAGCCTCCATCCATCCTACATAAAGGGGTCTTAGCCTCCATCCATCCTACATAAAGGGGTCTTAGCCTCAATCCATCCTACATACAGGGGTCTTAGCCTCCATCCATCCTACATACAGGGTCTTAGCCTCCATCCATCCTACATAAAGGGGTCTTAGCCTTCATCCATCCTACATAAAGGGGTCTTAGCCTCCATCCATTCTACACAGAGGGTCTTAGCCTCCATCCATCCTACATACAGGGTCTTAGCCTCAATCCATCCTACATACAGGGTCTTAACCTCCATCCATCCTACATAAAGGGGTCTTAGCCTCAATCCATCCTACATACAGGGTCTTAGCCTTCATCCATCCTACACACAGGGGTCTTAGCCTCCACCCATCCTACACACAGGGGTCTTAGCCTCCATCCATCCTACATAAAGGGGTCTTAGCCTCCATCCATCCTACATAAAGGGGTCTTAGCCTCAATCCATCCTACATACAGGGATCTTAGCCTCAATCCATCCTACATACAGGGTCTTAGCCTCCATCCATCCTACATACAGGGTCTTAGCCTCCATCCATCCTACATAAAGGGGTCTTAGCCTCCATCCATTCTACACAGAGGGTCTTAGCCTCCATCCATCCTACATACAGGGTCTTAGCCTTCATCCATCCTACACACAGAGGGTCTTAGCCTCCATCCATCCTACACAGAGGGTCTAAGCCTCCATCCATCCTACATACAGGAGTCATAGCCTCCATCCATCCTACATAAAGGGGTCTTTGCCTCAATCCATCCTACACACAGGGGTCTTAGCCTCAATCCATCCTACATACAGGGGTTTTAGCCTCCATCCATCCTACATACTGGGTCTTAGCTTCCATCCATCCTACATACAGGGTCTTAGCCTCCATCCATTCTACACAGAGGGTCTTAGCCTCCATCCATCCTACATACAGGGTCTTAGCCTCCATCCATTCTACACAGAGGTTCTTAGCCTCCATCCATCCTACATACAGGAGTCATAGCCTCCATCCATCCTACATAAAGGGGTCTTAGCCTCAATCCATCCTACACACAGGGGTCTTAGCCTCAATCCATCCTACATACAGGGGTTTTATCCTCCATCCATCCTACATACAGGGTCTTAGCCTCCATCCATCCTACATACAAGGGTCTTGGCCTCCATCCATCCTACATACAGGGGTATTAGCCTTCATCCATCCTTTATATAGAGGTCTTGGCCTCCACCCATCCTACATACAGGGGTCTTAGCCTTCATCCATCCTACATACATGGGTCTTAGCCTTCATCCATCCTACATACAGGGTTGTTAGCCTCCATCCATCCTACATACAGGGGTCTTAGCCTCCATCAATCCTCCATCCATCCATTATACAGGAGTATTAGCCTCCATGTTTTATTTATCTATTAGAGGTGGTAGCTTGTCATACAGGGTGTATTTTGTACTTGTTTTACATCTTGTTAACTGTGTTACTATATTACCCATGCTGTACCATTATTTGGCTGGATGTTTTTAACCCTTGTTCCATATTCTGATTTCTAGGTAACGTTCAAAGCGTCTCGCTATTCAGTGTCACCGGACCTCCGTTATGTTCTGCTGGCATATGATGTGAAACAGGTAAAATATTCTGCTAGCTGAGATTAAACAAATCCTGAGTAATTTATGGTCCCGCTCCACTCACATGTGGCACAGCCTGTAAATGACAAACACTTTCATGGCTGCCCTTGCGTTTTCTATTTTTGCTGCAAGAAATGTACGTAATGTATTTAATAAACAGCACGTGGAGGTAAAGTCTGTAATGGTCTCAGAAATAATTTCCTTGGCAGACGTGTTCCTGAGCACTGGGCATGTTCTAGAATATAAATGAGTGTGAAATGATTATTCCAACCATGTGTTTAAATTTTCCTGTATTAGAACAAGTGTCAAAATTCTTATGTCAAGGGCTCGCTGCTAAATTATAGGTTAATTGATCTCTTGCAATTAAGCAGATGCAATCATGTCATGACAGTTAGATGCGAGCTGCACTGCTCTCGGTGGACTGTACATTCCGTTTATTAGCTCTGTCTGGTGCTATTTGGGGCCTGTCACGGAGCTGGGGACATTGTTCTCCATATTGCTGTGAGCAACTCTGCCGTCAGGTCTCGAGTATCAGATATGTCGAACACACTTTAAGTACATTATAATCCCAGTCATTCACATAAAAGTAGAAAAATATATATGTGCACAAAATAACAATAAATCCTTTAAGGGATACTATAGTTCCAGGAATACATAGCTCCCTTTATTTACTTACCTGATCCCAGCGCAGATGTCCCTCGGTGCTGGGCTGATGCTCCACCTCCTCCGATGTCCTGCGACAAGTGGGCACTAATTCACATGCGCGGCAATTGCCAAACACGCATTAGACTTCCCCACAGTAAGCAGTGAATCAATGCTTTCCTATGGGGAAAAATCTTACGCTGGAGGTCCTCATGCATGGTGTCCAATGGTCCATTTTCATCCAGGAAGCGACTTCAGTGACTGACTTGGAGACAGCCACTGGGGGCAGTCTTAGTGCTGCAATGTACACATTCTAGTTTCTCTGGAACTGCAATGTTTTTCGTGCGATAGGGACACTGCACCCAGACTACTTCAATTGGCTGCAGTGGTCTGGGTGCCTGCAGTGTCCCTTTAAAGAAACACACACTGCAATGTCCATATACAACAGGGGTGCCCAAAAGATAGAACTCCCATGATGCTTTGCATGCCTTTGAAATGCATTTAGAAAGACAAAGCATTATGGAAGTTGTAGTTTTGAAACCTCTGGAGATCGTTTTTGAACATATCTTATATGGACACCTGTTACCTATTATCTATTAACAAATGTGTCACCTGTGACATCGCTAGACGAGCGAGTAAATTACAGTTTGGAACCAGAATAGGGGTGCTAACGTTTAATGACTTCAGAGATGAAACTGGTAGAAAAATGTTTAAAGTTTGGATTGTGATTCAATACTGAATGTTATCATACTGTTACTGTCCCTGGATTTCAATATAGGCCTTAGTTATACCGGTAGATTTATAGTTACACTTGTATACTTTCATTGTTAAATTGTTGCATAAATACATAATATAAAAAATAATTCTATAATTACATAATATTCTTGTTCTATAGAAACTTGAGAGAGAGAGTGTGTGTTATAACCCTCCGCATTCACAGAAGATAGGTCGTTTTACGGGATCTGTTGGATTGGGGAAGCGATTAGTTATCTTAATAAAGATTAATAAATCTTCCCAACACAGAGTGCTTATACATGCAAATCTGTGAAATCTACTCATAAAGTCTTTTCAATTCAATAATCAATTTTGAATCAATAGTGTAATGTTATGCTGTTTAGAAAGAGATGCCTGTAGTAAAAGGCTCTGCTCCATGTGAGTGTGATACGTCTAATGCACTGGATATATTTCCATTCAGACATATTGCACTATATGTGAATTTTCTTCTATTACATATACCAACGTTACTATATACGAGGAAACACACTTTCAAGGAATCCCCCTATACAGGACTTCAAGGACTTAACCACTGAGCCATATCCCTGGATCTTGGTTATTGATTTAAAAAGGTTTCTGTCTGTGCTATTATTATTTTTTACATTTTTGTACCAAATGCTAAAGAGTGACCTGAATAACATTTAAAGGCATAATATTGTGTAATACAGTTTTACTCGTTTTTAAAGAGACACAACTTTTTTTGGTACCGTAAGCACGTTAAACAGCATAGCATTACACTATATTGTTCACAAATTGATCATTGAATTCACATTGATTTTAAACACGTTATGAGTATATTTCACAGAGATGCGTGGAAAAGCTGGGAAGTTGCAGTAATCACTCCACTAACCTAACACATACATCTAACTGTTTTTAAGTTACTAAAGGAATAACTTCAGGGTATTTGAGCAGCCAAACCCAATGATTGTCTATATAATTACTAATTAATCATTTTAAGTGCCCCTCCCCCATCTTACTGATTCGCTGATTGTATTTGGTAGTAATTTCCATTTCAGTAATCATTTTCCGATAGATTTATCGCAATGAATCTCAACAGATTAATGCAGTGTCACGTCTTGTTATTACGAGAGCTGATGTTTCTGTCGCCATGTCATGTTATTGAAATCCCAGTCTAACGATCTGTCTTCCAGTGGTGATGGTGGAATTTATTCCTGGGGGCGCTGTGACTTTCTGGCTTTAGGCTGCAATGCATGTACCATAACATGCAGGGTGTGGGGCCCGGGGCCCCTGACTCACATTTATCCTGCTAGCCAGTAAATAAATATTTCAGACCTTGGACAGAATACATTTCCTGAGATCTGAGATGTTTCTTTTGTTTAATATATGGCATAAAAATCCAAATATGGCTCTTACTCAACTGACATTTTATGAAATGAAAAAGGTGAACTTCTGTAAATTACGTTCAAATTTCTTCTCACTCACTGACAGACACTCACTCACTGACAAACGCATACACTCGTTGACAGACGCATACACTCATTGACAGACACACATTCATATACACTGACAAAAAATGACATACACACACTCACTAATTTGACACACTGATAGACAGACACACACTATTACTCGGAAACACACTGACAGATTCACACTCACTGACAGACGCGCACTCACACTGACCGACACAGACACACACACACATTCACTCACAGACACATGTATAATGGCGTGTCTCTTGTATAATGGCGTATCTCATGTATAATGGTGTGTCTCATGCATAATTTACATATTTACATAGTTACATAGCTGAAAAGATACTTGCGTCCATCAAGTGCAGCCTTCCTCACATTTGTTTTTTGCTGTTGATCCAAAAGAAGGCAAAAAAAAAAAAAAACAGTTTAAAGCACTTCCAATTTTGCAACAAGCTAGGAAAAAATTCCTTCTTGACCCCAGATTGGCAGTCAGATTAATCCTTGGATCAAGCAGTTATTACCCTACATTGAAAGATTATATCCTTGAATATTCTGTTTTTGCAAGTATGCATCTAGTAGCTGTCTGAACATCTGTATGGACTCTGATAAAACCACTTCTTCAGGCAGAGAATTCCACATCCTTATTGTTCTTACAGTAAAAAAAACCTTTCCTTTGCCTTAGACGAAATCTTCTTTCTTCCAGTCTAAACGCATGGCCTCGTGTCCTATGTAAAGTCCAATTTGTGAATAGATTTCCACACAATGATTTGTATTGGCCCCGAATATATGTGTATGTTATCATATCCCCTCTGAGGTGACGTTTTTCTAAACTAAATAAGTTTAAATTTGTTAATCTTTCTTCATAGCCGATATGTTTCATTCCTTTTATTAATTTCGTAGCCCGCCTCTGCACTTTTTCTAGTGCCATAATATCCTTCTTTAGAACAGGATATTCAATATGTGGTCTTACCAGTGATTTATAAAGAGGCAAAATGATAATCTCATCCTGAGAATGAATGCCCTTTTTCATGCATGACAATACCTTACTGGCCTTGGCCACTGCTGATTGACATTGCACATTGTTGCCTAGTTTGAAACATAGAAACATAGAATGTGACGGCAGATAAGAACCATTTGGCCCATCTAGTCTGCCCAATTTTCTAAATACTTTCATTAGTCCCTAGCCTTATCTTATAGTTAGGATAGCCTTATGCCTATCCCACGCATGCTTAAACTTCTTTACTGTGTTAACCTCTACCACTTCAGCTGGAAGGCAATTCCATGCATCCACTACCCTCTCAGTAAAGTAATACTTCCTGATATTATTTTTAAACCTTTGTCCCTCTAATTTAAGATTATGTCCTCTTGTTGTGGTAGTTTTTCTTCTTTTAAATATAGTCTCCTCCTTTACTGTGTTGATTCCCTTTATATATTTAAATGTTTCTATCATATCCCCCCTGTCTCGTCTTTCCTCCAAGCTATACATGTTAAGATCCTTTAACCTTTCCTGGTAAGTTTTATCCCGCAATCCATGAACCAGTTTAGTAGCCCTTCTCTGAACCCTCTCTAAGGTATCAATATCCTTCTGAAGATACGGTCTCCAGTACTGTGTACAATACTCCAAGTGAGGTCTCACCAGTGTTCTGTACAATGGCATGAGCACTTCCCTCTTTCTACTGCTAATACCTCTCCCTATACAACCAAGCATTCTGCTAGCATTTCCTGCTGCTCTATTACATTGTCTGCCTACCTTTAAGTCATCAGAAATAATCACCCCTAAATCCCTTTCCTCATATGTTGAGGTTAGACTCTATCAAATATTCTGTACTCTGCCCTTGGGTTTTTACGTCCAAGATGCATTATCTTGCACTTATCCACATTAAATGTCAGTTGCCACAATTCTGACCATTTTTCTAGTTTACCTAAATCATTTGCCATTTGGCTTATCCCTCCTGGAACATCAACCCTGTTACATATCTTAGTATCATCAGCAAAAAGACATACCTTACCATCAAAACCTTCTGCAATATCACTAATAAAAATATTAAAGAGAATGGGTCCAAGTACAGATCCCTGAGGTACCCCACTGGTGACAAGTCCAAGCTTCGAATATACTCCATTGACTACAATCTTTTGTTTCAGGTGTTGTACCGGAGGATTGGAGGAAGGCAGATGTTGTTCCTATATTTAAAAAGGGTTCAAAATCCTTGCCTGGAAATTATAGACCTGTGAGCTTAACTTCAGTAACTGGGAAAATATTTGAAGGGCTATTAAGGGATAATATTCAGGAATTCATTGGGAAGAACTTTGTTATTAGCAATAATCAGCATGGTTTTATGAAACATAGGTCATGTCAAACTAACCTAATTGCATTCTACGAAGAAGTAAGTAGAAGTATAGATCAGGGTGTTGCAGTGGATGTGATCTACTTGGACTTTGCCAAGGCATTTGATACGGTTCCTCACAATAGGTTAGTTTTCAAACTAAAAGAAATTGGTCTAGATGAATATTCCTGTTCTTGGGTAGAACATTGGCTTAAGGACAGAGTACAACGAGTTGTCATTAATGGTAAATTTTCAGGCTGGACAAAAGTGGTAAGTGGTGTCCCTCAGGGTTCTGTTTTGGGACCACTTCTATTTAACATATTTATAAATGATCTTGAAATAGGCATTGAAAGCCATGTATCAGTGTTTGCAGATGACACAAAACTTTGTAAAGTAATAAAATGTGAGCAGGATATTGCTTTGCTGCAGAGAGATTTGGATAGATTGGGGGACTGGGCACTAAAATGGCAGATGAAATTTAACATAGAGAAATGCAAAGTTATGCACTTCGGGGTTAAGAATGCACAAGCAACTTACACACTAAATGGTAGTGAATTAGGGATAACCACACACGAGAAGGATTTGGGCATTGTTATAGACAACAAATTAGGCAGCAATATGCAATGTCAATCTGCAGTTGCTAAGGCCAGTAAGATTTTGTCATGTATAAATAGGGGCATAAATTCTCGGGATGAAAATATAATTTTGCCTCTTTATAAATCGCTGGTAAGACCACACCTTGAATATGCTGTGCAATTTTGGGCGCCTGTTCTAAAGAAGGATATCATGGCACTGGAGAGGGTCCAGAGACGAGCTACAAAATTGATAAAAGGAATGGAGCATTTTAGTTATGAAGAAAGGTTACAAAAATTAAATCTGTTTAGTTTGGAAAAACGGCGCCTGAGAGGGGATATGATAACTTTATACAAATATATTCGGGGCCAGTACAAACCTTTATCTGGAAATCTATTCATAAACAGGGTTATACATAGGACACGAGGTCACACATTTAGGCTGGAAGAAAGGAGATTTCATCTAAGGCAAAGAAAAGGTTTTTTTACAGTAAGAACAATAAGGATATGGAATTCTCTGCCTGAAGAGGTGGTTTTGTCAGAGTCCATACAGATGTTTAAACTGAAATTGGATAAATACTTACAAAAACATAACATACAGGGATATAATTTCTAATTAGTGGGGTAATAGCTGATTGATCCAAGGAGACATCTGACTGCTATTTTGGGGTCAAGAAGGAATTTTTTCCTAGTTTGTGGCAAAATTGGAAGTGCTTCAGACCAGGTTTTTTGCCTTCTTTTGGATCAACAGCAACAACATTTCTGAGGAAGGCTGAACTTGATGGACGCAAGTCTCTTTTCAGCTATGTAACTATGTAACTATGTAACTATGTAACTATGTAATCCTCTGTTGCCTGTCACTCAGCCACTGCCTTACCCATTCAACAATATTGGAATCCAAACTTAAAGATTGCAGTTTATTGATAAGCCTTCTATGTGCAACAGTGTCAAAAGCCTTACTGAAATCTAGGTAAGCAATGTCTACTGCACCACCCTGATCTATAATTTTAGTTACCCAATCAAAAAAATCAATAAGATTAGTTTGGCATGATCTCCCTGAAGTAAACCCATGTTGTCTCTGATCTTGAAATCCATGTGTTTTTAGATGTTCAACAATCCTATCCTTTAACATGGTTTCCATCACTTTCCCCACTACTGAAGTAAGGTTTACTTTAAAGTTCTAATAAAACCGGGCTGGGTACTTACACTTCCGCGTGCGATCACACGGGTATGATCATGTGACCACGTCTGACGTATCAGACGCAACACACAGCGTCGGTCACATAATCGGGCTTTGCCGAATCACACACCACTGCCTGCAGGCAGACACTTGGACACCTATTGCGGCCATGTGATCGCTCTGTTAAGCGATCACATGGCCGGGGTGTCCTAATTTGCCGTGGGGAGACTGCCTGGGCTGTCAGAGAGTCTCCCCACACCGGGCACAACGGCGATAGCTGCCGGGGGAACGACGGCGATCGGGTAAGTACATAATACCGTTATGGCGGTTCAGGACCGTCACCGGTCCTCAAGGGGATTTTTCTGATGACGTCCTGAACTGTCTGCGGTCGTGAAGGGGTTAAAGTAAATTACATCTGACTGAAAATGAAACCATTTTGTTATCATTCAGGCTGTGTCAGTCAGAGCCAGGAGAGGTGTGGCTAGGGTTGCATAAACAGAAATAAAATAGATTTAACTTTTAAATGGCAGAGAATTGAGCAGTGAGACTGCAGGATCTATACACCAAAACTACTTCATTAAGCTACATTTGTTCTGGTGACTATAGTGTCCCTTTAACTAGCATATTAAAAAACGCTGAGTCAGGTATGTAAAGAGGAGGGAAGTTGCTGCCATGGAAGCAGGGGCTCGGCGTCTCCAGTGAACACTGTTCTACCAATCTACTTCTGGACCCCTACCATTACCTTTTTGTGTCAATTTACCTCACTCCCTCTAGCATGTAAGCTCATAGAGCAGGACCCTCAACCCCTCTGTACCTGTGCGTCCAACTTCTGTCTGGTTACAATAACGTGTCTGTTAGTCCACCCATTGTTGAAGAGCCGACACCTTGTATCCACTGACCCAGGAACTCGCAGAGTCCAAGTCCCTCTCCTTCAGGATACTGCATTAGGCCCTGTAGTAATGTCTGGCAAGTTGCCACCTTTTGCACCAGGTAGTACTTCGCATGTGTGGGTGGTGTAATGGGGTGAGACCCCGAGTGGCTCTTGGCCCAGGTGGGCATTTTAGAGTAGAAATATGATCCTTAAAGGCAGATTTGCCTGCCCCCATATCGCTCTCCGCAGCATCGCAGAGTTCCCTTCACAGGTAAGAGACCAGAATCAACAGCTCTCAGTGGCTGAACTAGCTTGGCCCAGAATTTCTTAAAGATAACATCCAGCTTAGCAATGGTCGGAGCATATGATCCCAAGTCCAGTGGTGATAACTCCCACCGGAGAGGCTGGACGGACTTGCAGTCTGGGTGGTGCTAGGGAGAGAGGCTAGACGGACTTGTTTCTTGCAGTTGGTGGGTGCTGGGGGGAGAGGCTGGACGGACTTGTTTATCGCAGGCTGGACGGACTTGTTTATCGCAGTCTGGGGGGTGGTGGGGGAAGAGCCGCGACTGACTTGTTTATCGCAGTCTGGGGGGAGAGCCGCGACGGACTTGTTTATCGCAGTCTGGGGGGTGCTGGGTGGAGTGGTTGGATGGACTTGTTTCTCGCAGTAAAGGGGTGAGTTTCTCTTCTCTGTATAATGAGTTATGTGAAGATCATACCAGACCAGCCGCAAAAACTTAATTTTCCAGTCATCTCTAAAATCCTGTATAGAAGTGAGAAGATTAAAGATTCTTATATTGCAGAGACTCACAATGAGCGATCACTCGGTTTTGCAATGTCAGGAGGATTTGAAAAACAAATTTATTCTTAATGAGAGGCATCCTTTTATCGTCCGTATCTGGGGAAAAAGATTAGCTGAAGTTATCTCATTTATTTTCAAATATGTTTATTATCAAACCGTGCAGCATGCGCACACAGTGTAGCTTTGTTCCCTAATCTCATTGGTTTGTCTTCATTGTTGCTGGTTTCAGAGTATTTCTTTCTCCTTAATCGATTAATTATCTTTTTATCATCTTAGTGGATCTATTATCTATTAAATAGAATCCGTATTGCAAAAATTAGGATATATTGGAGCGCTAAAAGACAACCAGGTTTTAAATGGGGAAAAAAGAGCCTATTGTCTATCTCGTAAAATTAATAATCATCAAATTTGGAAAAGTTTATGATAATACTTCAGCTACAACACTTCGATGGACACCCTTCACCACATCTCAGAACATATTATCAAATTTCAAGAAGTGGAGCAATGTTTAACTAAGGTGTGTGGCTGCCGTTCGTATTATGGGGCAGTTTAATAAGATGTCAGATGGCGTAGGTTCATATGGGGCCGTTAAATAAAACGTCAGATGGAGCAGCTTAATATGGGGCGGTTAAATAAGCAATCAGATGGTGCAGGTTAATATGGGGCGATTTAATAAGACGTCAGATGGCGCAGGTTAATATGGGGCGGTTAAATAAGCAATCAGATGGTGCAGGTTAATATGGGGCGGATAAATAAGCAATCAGATGGCGCAGGTTAATATGGGGCGGTTTAATAAGACGTCAAATGGCGCAAGTTAATATGTGGCGGTTTAATAAAACGTCAGATGGCGCAGGTTAATATGGGCGGCTAAATAAAACATCAGATGGCGCAGGTTAATATGGGGCAGTTAAATAAAACTTCAGATGGCGCAGGTTAATATGGGGCGGTTTAATAAGCAATCAGATGGTGCAAGTTAATATGGGGTGGTTAAATAAGACGTCAGATGACGCAGGTTAATATGGGGCGGTTTAATAAGACGTCAGATGGCGCAGGTTAATATTGGGCGGTTAACTAAGACGTCACATGGTGCAGGTTAATATGGGGCGGTTTAATAAGACGTCAGATGGCGCCGGTTAATATGGGGCGGTTAAAAAATCCATCAGATGGCGCAGGTTAATATGGGGCGGTTAACTAAGACGTCAGATGGCGCAGGCTAATATGGGGCGGTTTAATAAGACGTCAGCGCAAGTTAATATGTGGCGGTTTAATAAGACGTCGGATGGCGCAGGCTAATATGGGGCGGTTTAATAAGACGTCAGATGGCACAGATTAATATGGGGCGGTTAACTAAGACGTCACATGGTGCAGGTTAATATGGGGCGGTTTAATAAGACGTCAGAAGGTGCATGTTAATATGGGGCGGTTTAATAAGACGTCAGATGGTGCAGGTTAATATAGGGCGGTTAAAAAATACGTCAGATGGCGCAGGTTAATATGGGGCGGTTTAATAAGACGTCAGTGCATGCTAATATGGGGGCGGTTAAATAAGATGTCAGATGGCGCAGGTTAATATGGGGCGGTTAACTAAGACGTCAGGTGGCGCAGGCTAATATGGGGCGGTTTAATAAGACGTCAGATGGCGCAGGCTAATATGGGGCGGTTTAATAAAACGTTTGATGGTGCAGGTTAATATGGGGCGGTTTAATAAAACATTTGATGGTGCAGGTTAATATGGGGCAGTTTAATAAAACGTTTGGTGCAGGTTAATATGGGGCAGTTAAATAAAACTTCAGATGGCGCAGGTTAATATGGGGCGGTTTAATAAGACGTCAGATGGCGCAGGCTATTATGGGGCGGTTTAATAAGACGTCAGATGGCGTAGGTTCATATGGGGCCGTTAAATAAAATGTCAGATGGCGCAGGCTATTATGGGGCGGTTTAATAAGACGTCAGATGGCGTAGGTTCATATGGGGCCGTTAAATAAAATGTCAGATGGCGCAGGTTAATATGGGGCGGTTTAATAAGCAATCAGATGGTGCAGGTTAATATGGGGCGGTTTAATAAGACGTCAAATGGCGCAAGTTAATATGGGGCGGTATAATAAGCAATCAGATGGTGCAGGTTAATATGGGGCGGTTTAATAAAACGTTTGGTGCAGGTTAATAAAACATTTGATGGTGCAGGTTAATATGGGGCAGTTTAATAAAACGTTTGGTGCAGGTTAATATGGGGTGGTTAAATAAGACGTCAGATGGTGCAGGTTAATATGGGGCAGTTAAATAAAACTTCAGATGGCGCAGGTTAATATGGGGTGGTTTAATAAGACGTCAGATGGCGCAGGTTAATATTGGGCGGTTAACTAAGACGTCACATGGTGCAGGTTAATATGGGGCGGTTTAATAAGACGTCAGATGGCGCAGGTTCATATGGGGCGGTATAATAAGCAATCAGATGGTGCAGGTTAATATGGGGCGGTTAAATAAGACGTCAGATGACGCAGGTTAATATGGGGCGGTTTAATAAGACGTCAGATGGCGCAGGTTAATATTGGGCGGTTTAATAAGACGTCAAATGGCGCAGGCTAATATGGGGCGGTTTAATAAAACGTTTGGTGCAGATTAATATGGGGCGGTTTAATAAAACGTTTGATGGTGCAGGTTAATATGGGGCAGTTTAATAAAACGTTTGGTACAGGTTAATATGGGGAGGTTAAATAAGACGTCAGATGGTGCAGGCTAATATGGGGCGTCTTAATAAGACGTCAGATGGCGCAGGTTAATATGGGGCGGTTAAATAAGCAATCAGATGGCGCAGGTTAATATGGGGCGGTTTAATAAGACGTCAGATGGCGCAGGTTAATATGGGGCGATTTAATAAGACGTCAGATGGTGCAGGCTAATATGGGGCGGTTTAATAAGACGTCAGATGGCGCAAGTTAATATGGGGCGGTTTAATAAGACGTCGGATGGCGCAGGCTAATAAGGGGCGGTTTAATAAAACGTCAGATGGTGCAGGTTAATATGTGGCAGTTAAATAAAACTTCAGATTGCGCAGGTTAATATGGGGTGGTTTAATAAGACGTCAGATGGCGCAGGCTATTATGGGGCGGTTTAATAAGACGTCAGATGGCGTAGGTTCATATGGGCCGGTAAATAAAACGTCAGATGGCGCAGGTTAATATGGGGCGGTATAATAAGCAATCAGATGGTGCAGGTTAATATGGGGCGGTTAAATAAGACGTCAGATGACGCAGGTTAATATGGGGCGGTTTAATAAGACGTCAAATGGCGCAGGCTATTATGGGGCGGTTAAATAAGACGTCAGATGACGCAGGTTAATATGGGGCGGTTAAATAAGACGTCAGATGATGCAGGTTAATATGGGGCGGTTTAATAAGACGTCAAATGGCGCAGGTTAATATTGGGCGGTTAACTAAGACGTCACATGGTGTAGGTTAATATGGGGCGGTTTAATAAGACCTCAGAAGGTGCATGTTAATATGGGGCGGTTTAATAAGACGTCAGATGGTGCAGGTTAATATGGGGAGGTTAAAAAATACGTCAGATGGCGCAGGTTAATATGGGGCGGTTAACTAAGACGTCAGATGGCGCAGGCTAATATGGGGCGGTTTAATAAGACGTCAGATGGCGCAAGTTAATATGGGGCGGTTTAATAAGACGTCGGATGGCGCAGGCTAATATGGGGCGGTTTAATAAGACGTCGGATGGTGCAGGTTAATATGGGGCGGTTTAATAAGACGTCAGATGGTGCAGGTTAATATAGGGCGGTTTAATAAGACGTCAGATGGCGCAGGTTAATATGGGGCGGTTAAAAAATATGTCAGATAGCGCAGGTTAATATGGGGGCGGTTAAATAAGATGTCAGATGGCGCAGGTTAATATGGGGCGGTTAACTAAGACGTCAGATGGCGCAGGCTAATATGGGGCGGTTTAATAAGACGTCGGATGGTGCAGGCTAATATGGTGCGGTTTAATAAAACGTTTGATGGCGCAGGTTAATATGGGGCGGTTTAATAAAACATTTGATGGTGCAGGTTAATATGGGGCAGTTTAATAAAACGTTTGGTGCAGTTTAATATGGGGCAGTTAAATAAGACGTCAGATGGTGCAGGTTAATATGGCGCTGTTAAATGAAACTTCAGATGGCGCAGGTTAATATGGGGCGGTTTAATAAGACGTCAGATGGCGCAGGCTATTATGGGGCGGTTTAATAAGAAGTCAGATGGCGTAGGTTCATATGGGGCCGTTAAATAAAACGTCAGATGGCGCATGCTAATATGGGGCGGTTTAATAAAACATTTGATGGTGCAGGTTAATATGGGGCAGTTTAATAAAACGTTTGGTGCAGGTTAATATGGGGCGGTTAAATAAGACGTCAGATGGTGCAGGTTAATATGGGGCAGTTAAATAAAACTTCAGATGGCGCAGGTTAATATGGGGCGGTTTAATAAGACGTCAGATGGCGCAGGCTATTATGGGGCGGTTTAATAAGACATCAGATGGCGTAGGTTCATATGGGGCCGTTAAATAAAACGTCAGATGTCGCAGGTTAATATGGGGCGGTTTAATAAGCAGTCAGATGGTGCAGGTTAATATGGGGCGGTTTAATAAAACATTTGATGGTGCAGGTTAATATGGGGCAGTTTAATAAAACGTTTGGTGCAGGTTAATATAGGGCGGTTAAATAAGACGTCAGATGGTGCAGGTTAATATGGGGCAGTTAAATAAAACTTCAGATGGCGCAGGTTAATATGGGGCGGTTTAATAAGACGTCAGATGGTGCAGGCTATTATGGGGCGGTTTAATAAGACGTCAGATGGTGTAGGTTCATATGGGGCAGTTAAATAAAACATCAGATGTCGCAGGTTAATATGGGGCGGTTTAATAAGCAATCAGATGGTGCAGGTTAATATGGGGCAGTTAAATAAGACGTCAGATGACGCAGGTTAATATGGGGCGGTTTAATAAGACGTCAAATGGCGCAGGCTATTATGGGGCGGTTAAATAAGACGTCAGATGTCGCAGGTTAATATGGGGCGGTTTAATAAGATGTCAGATGGTGCAGGTTAATATGGGGCGGTTTAATAAGACGTCAAATGGTGCAGGCTAATATGGGGCGGTTTAATAAAACGTTTGGTGCAGGTTAATATGGGGCAGTTTAATAAAACGTTTGATGGTGCAGGTTAATATCGGGCAGTTTAATAAAACGTTTGGTGCAGGTTAATATGGGGCGGTTTAATAAAACGTTTGATGGTGCAGGTTAATATGGGGCAGTTTAATAAAACGTTTGGTGCAGGTTAATATGGGGAGGTTAAATAAGACGTCAGATGGTGCAGGCTAATATGGGGCGTTTTAATAAGACGTCAGATGGCGCAGGTTAATATGGGGCGGTTTAATAAGACGTCAGATGGCGCTAGTTAATATGGGGCAGTTTAATAAAACGTCAGATGGCACAGGTTAATATGGGGCAGTTAAATAAAACTTCAGATGTCGCAGGTTAATATGGGGCGGTTTAATAAGATGTCAGATGGCGCAGGTTAATATGGGGCGGTTTAATAAGACCTCAAATGGTGCAGGTTAATATGGGGCGGTTTAATAAGACGTCAGATGGCGCAGGTTAATATGGGGCGGTTAAAAAATACGTCAGATGGCGCAAGTTAATATGGGGTGGTTAACTAAGACGTCAGATGGCGCAGGCTAATATGGGGCAGTTTAATAAAACGTTTGATGGTGCAGGTTAATATGGGGCAGTTTAATAAGACGTCAGATGGCGCAGGTTAATATCGGGCAGTTTAATAAGTCTGTCTCTGTCACACTCTCTCGGTCTTATTATCTCAATATTCCTTTCCCTGTCTGTCTCTCTTACTGTCTCTGTCTCATTATCTCAGTATTTCTCTCACTGTCTCTCTCTCTCTTACTGTCTCTGTCTCATTATCTCAGTATTTCTCTCACTGTCTGTCTCTCTTACTGTCTCTGTCTCATTATCTCAGTATTTCTCACTGTCTCTCTCTTACTGTCTGTCTCATTATCTCAGTATTTCTCTCACTGTCTCTGTCTCATTATCTCAGTATTTCTCTCACTGTCTGTCTCTCTCTTACTGTCTCTGTCTCATTATCTCAGTATTTCTCTCACTGTCTGTCTCTCTTACTGTCTCTGTCTCATTATCTCAGTATTTCTCTCACTGTCTGTCTCTCTCTTACTGTCTGTCTCATTATCTCAGTATTTCTCTCACTGTCTCTCTCTCTCTTACTGTCTCTGTCTCATTATCTCAGTATTTCTCTCACTGTCTCTCTCTCTCTTACTGTCTCTGTCTCATTATTTCAGTATTTCTCTCATGTCTCTCTCACTGTCTGTCTCTCTTACTGTCTCTGTCTCATTATCTCAGTATTTCTCTCACTGTCTGTGTCTCTCTTACTGTCTCTGTCTCATTATCTCAGTATTTCTCTCACTGTCTGTGTCTCTCTTACTGTCTCTGTCTCATTATCTCAGTATTTCTCTCACTGTCTGTCTCTCTCTTACTGTCTCTGTCTCATTATCTCAGTATTTCTCTCACTGTCTGTCTCTCTTACTGTCTCTGTCTCATTATCTCAGTATACTTCTGTCTCATTATCTCAGTATTTCTCTCACTGTCTCTCTCTCTCTTACTGTCTCTGTCTCATTATCTCAGTATTTCTCTCACTGTCTCTCTCTCTCTTACTGTCTCTGTCTCATTATTATCTCAGTATGTCTCTGTCTCATTATCTGTCTCACTGTCTCTCTCTTACTGTCTCTGTCTCATTATCTCAGTATTTCTCTCACTGTCTGTCTCTCTCTTACTGTCTCTGTCTCATTATCTCAGTATTTCTCTCACTGTCTGTCTCTCTTATTGTCTCTGTCTCATTATCTCAGTATTTCTCTCACTGTCTGTCTCTCTCTTACTGTCTGTCTCATTATCTCAGTATTTCTCTCACTTGATCCCTCCTATTATCTCTCTCACTCGTGCTGGCTCTCTCTCTTTTGCTCACAGTTTTTCCCTCTGTCTCTCTCTCTCGATGTGTCTCTTTGTATTTTTAGGACTTACCCTCAGGATAAGAGATACTGTGTTTCTTTGTGCATTCTCTGACAATCTACCTTTTTTCTCACTTTGTTTATGTAATTTGCATATTGTCTCCTTTTGTTGGTTTCTCGGAATGTAAAATAAACTAATTATCATTGGCTTCGATGACTGTTTTTATGAGTCAATTCATCTGGTGAAATAATGTGGAAGCGTTGACAGATATTCCAATGATTTCAATGTGTCGCACGCCGTTCCTTCATATTTAACATGTTCTTGGCAGCACTTAGTGGTTATGGGCAGTAATATTTCACCATAAATTATCATCTGCCTACACTGCAGCCGCTGTAAATCTTGAAAGGTTATTGATGCTGATTGAGGGCAGTAAATGTGACTTTTTGGCAGATGTAGGACATTGTCCCTCTTCTAAGATCACTTTGTACCAGAATTTGATTCTATGACATTGTAAGAAGATAAAGATCCAACACTGGACTCCGTCTGTCCATGGACAGGACGGTTGGGGGTATATGCAGGGTACACTCCAAGTTATGGGTAGACCCAGGTTTTATATTTCGATTTGAACTGTGGGAAATGGCACTGGAGTTCTTGTTATCTTATCTCTTCATTGTTACGTGTGACCCAGTAAAAAGCCTTGTTATGGCTTCTGATTAGCAGGTACTGAGCCACGTCAAATAGTAATGGTGATATCAAGCCTTGGGCAGGCCGATCTTACTCTTGGTGGCATCTTGAACCAAGTCAATGGCTGAGACATTTCTAGTAAATGCGAACATTCTTTATATCTCCTACATTAGCCACCATTAACTTGTAATATCGTTCGTTGATACTTAGCTATTAGTTGGTTACGGCTATACTTTTAGCAAGAGGTCAGGGGTCTGATGCTACTTCAGCACTGTGTGATGGGGGTTGGAGACATGTGGGAATTTGATTACACGATGGGAGGGGGCATTTGAAGGCACCTATTTGGTTCCTTTGAATCTTTAGATTAAGTATTGCCTTCCTTCTAGCTGAAAAAGCCCCCCTCCCCCACCTATGTATATTAGACTTTTCGGTTTTACAGTTATTTATTAAAGATTATGTTTAGATTTACTCCTATTCTCTATGGGTTGCTTTAGCTCTAGAGATACTAGGATTTATCTCTCTCAAACCGTGCCTTTCTTTCTCGCTTTTCTATATATTTACTTAAGGGGTTATCCCCCCAATCACTATTAGCAACCTGTCACACTCTCCCTACCTGCATCTCAATTCAGTTATATTCTGTACAAATGTGGTTCCAATCAGCCTTTCTGTGTAAAAATATTCTTAATTACATGAATTTCCCATGATAATTGCATGTGAGTGGGCATGAAGGCAGGTGGAAACGTTCCCAAATAGTGACTAGAAAGTAACTGGAAAATGTCGAATTTTATAAAAAGGCATTTGGGGGAAATTGAGATTATCTGTATTGATTCAGGCCGTGTCCCTATGCTTTAATATGGACACATGCAGTGGAATCCGGACACTGACAGTGAGTACGCCTGCATTCCTCCTTGAGATATCCTGGATTTCATAGGCTTGTTAAAACAAGTCAATAGATAAAAACAGAAAGAATTCAGCACTTGTACAATAAAGTCCAAAGGCAGATTAATCACCAAAACGGAGTCTCATGTCCGATAAGGGGTAGGGTAAAACCGGAAAAAGAAGGTGCAGCACCTGAAGTGTCCATTAGAGAATGTATGTAATGAGAGTGTAGTAAGTTAAAAACGTCTTGATAGAGTAAAGAAAATTATAAATTGTACACTCACACTTTCAGGGAGCTTAAATACAGCTCCCCCAAAGTAGTGGATAGCGCTAAACGGGTTTGTTAAAAAGTGTAACACCTATGATAATAGAGATCTTAGAAATCATCAACAATCACCAAATATGTGTAAAACAATGCAATATCCAGAAAAAGATGTTGCGCTAGAGTATTACTATGTGTATCTAGTAAGTATATATCTCACCAGTAAACCTTCATGAAAATCATCTGAAAAGATACATATCTAGACAATATGGTGCAGACCATCTGATTTTAAAATATTCTTGTAGTGCACACTTAAATAGAAAATTGGGAGTTCACACTCACATTTCCCAGAGCATAATGAACCGTGGCTCTGGCTGGGATAAGCTTCTATGGAGAGGGAAATATTCCCACAATCTGGTTCCTCAGAGAGACCAAACTTCCTTCTGCAGCACTGTATGGGAGACACAACCAGGAGCACACCAATGGCACAGTATAAAAAGATATATTTATTGTAAAACAATAAAAACTTACTCAGCAAGATGTGGCCTTGTGACAAACAAGTTCCCACGAAAAGCGCTTGTTTAAAAGTCACTTCCTTGTTCCTGGTCCTGGCTCTGCCCCAAGGGAAAATGGGCTCTTCCCCTCCCCCCCCTTTTTCCTGTCCTATTGTTTCTCCAGCAGGGCATTGTCCCAGGGACACTGCCAGACCAGTTTAAACTGGCTGCTTCGTCCCTCCTCAATCTCCCATCAGCTCTTGCTTTTGTCTGACCTCACCCTTCCTTGTAGTATAGTGCTCTATGTAACCTGTAACAAACCCCTACAATGTTGCCTGGGATCCTCAACCCTTTTTCCTGCCATCCCCCACTTTACCCTGTACCTAAAGACAAAGACTGTTCGTGTAATGGATATACAAGAAAAGAACGTTCGAATACCGAATTTTGTACCGAACGCCCGATCACCCAGAGCAAAAGTGTCACTCATTTACCTCCCTGACTGTAAGATTACCGTGAAAACCGCGAACACTCCATGGGTTTAATTGATATACAGGGTGGTCGACGTTCGTTTGCACGAACACATGGCAGCGGCCATTTTGGATAGTCGAACGCACTCAGCGGTGTTTGGTTGTCGACCAGCGGATGGGATAAAGCAACTCCACTACTGCACAGCAGCTTGCCGGGAAGAAGGACGTCTCCTAAGGCTGATACCCCCTCTCCAACTGGGGTAGCCGTTACATAACCTAATGTATGTAACTGAGGCTGTTGGGGGTTTAAATGTGTGTATAAATTGTAAGTGCTAGTTTTGCATTAAAGAGTTCCTGTTTCACCCTCAACATAGAGTCTCTGTTTCATGTGTGGGGGAAAAGGCTGTATCTACCCTGGGGATTGCTATATCACAATACTCCCCAGGGGTTATCACTTAGCTCTTGTAAGAGCTGTTCCTGCTTGACTCTCTGAAGTAAGAGAGGTTCACCCACTGGAACCTTGACTGCAAACATCTACACTCCAGCGCTCAGTCACCTTGTAAACTGAGGAGTGGAGCACCGGCCCGCCCTACTCTCCAAATGCTCCACCCCAGGGACCCATCTCTAAACATTATTTTACTTTGCATACCATCCATACTCCCCCTGGGGTTACATGTCAGATGCTTCTCTAGAAATCTAGGGGAAATATAGACTCCTTCACTGATCACACCATGCACTTTATCACAGTATATATTTACTGTATATGTTCAGGGTATATATTTGCGGTATACGTTTATGGTATATTTATTTTATACATTCAGGGTATATATTTGCGGTATACGTTTATGGTATATTTATTTTATACATTCGGGGCATATATTTGCGGTATACGTTTATGGTATATTTATTTTATACATTCAGGGTATATATTTGCGGTATACGTTTATGGTATATTTATTTTATACATTCGGGGCATATATTTGCGGTATACGTTTATGGTATATTTATTTTATACATTCAGGGTATATATTTGCGGTATACGTTTATGGTATATTTATTTTATACATTCGGGGTATATATTTGCGGTATACATTTATGGTATATTTATTTTATACGTTCAGGGTATATATTTATGTGTGGCAGGGGATGTGACTTTTGTGGGGTTCGAGAGATAATTACCCTAGTTTGTGTGGGAGTGTCCTGGACCTGTGAGCCAATGTAATTACAGTGTGTACTTTACAGTCCCCTCTCAGGTCCAGTGGGGAATGCCCCTGGAATATGTTATGGAAAACATCTTGCATGGGGACCTGCATATAAGGCCAGCTGTGGCTGCCATTAAACAGTTCTACTTCACCCTAAACACAGAGCCTTGTCTTGTGATTGTAGGGAACAGCTATACCAGCTATATCACTAGCTCTTGTAAGAGCTATCCTGCTATACTCTCTGGAGTAGGAGAGGTCTACCAACTAGAAGCTGGATCCCTGACTTGGGTCCAGGGTGGGTGGGGGACGGCGAGACCCCAGCCAAGCTGCGAGAGCTAAGGGTCTGCGGTGGCTATGGTGCCTGGTGGAGTGCTTGAAGTACTAGGGGATACTAGGAAGCATCGATTGGCGGAGGCACCCAGTCGGGGTGCCAGGCGGTCCGTCACATATAGTATATGTTCATGGTATATATTTGTGGTTTATTTCCAAGTCCTTTCTAACCACTTAAATCTATAATTTGCTGTACAGATGTGTTTTTAATTTTATTTGATATTTTTCTGCCATTCAATAAAATGTACATTAATAAAATTTAAAAAATCTGAAATTAAGAGTGGTACAATGCGGAAGATTTAAGTGCTCTGCTTAGAAACTTGGAGCATTCGCTATTGGGAGGTGGTTTCCATGGTAACTGTTTCCCTATTCAGATCGTTACACTTTGATCAGTCTTTGTAAGAGGGGCCGCTGGTCGAATATATGATAGAGCCCTGAATTAGCTCTTCCTGTGCTGGGGACATTCTGCTGAGCACAATATTTTATTTGACATTTGGCTCGTGGTATTATAAAAGTTTAAATTTTATAGTATCTGTTAATTACACAGTGTTTCTGTCCACAATCCTAATTTCCTGTTTTTTTTCATTGATTTGCAGGTTTTCCATTGGTCTTTTACGGCTTCTTATGTTATCTGTGATATTCAGACTAGGTATGTAATAAATCCTCTGTACCGTACCATTGTATTGCTGTATAGCCCCTGAATGCATCCTTCCTGATCAGTCATTCCAAACACGTCTTTTTAAGGGAAGTATGGGAGTTAAACCCTCCAGAAGTGGAAGATTCCGTTTTACAATATGCTGAATGGGGCGCTACTGGGCAACAGCTAGTAAGTAATCCTCTCTGTAACTCCTCCTATTACTCCATATACCCTCTCTATAACTCCTCCCATTACTCAATATAACCCCTCCTATCACTCCATATAACTCCTCCTATTACTCTCTATAACTCCTCCCATCACTCAATATAACCCCTGCTATCACTCCATATAACTCCTCCTATTACTCTCTATAACTCCTCCCATCACTCAATATAACCCCTCCTATCACTCCATATAACTCCTCCTATTACTCCATATAACTCCTCCTATTACTCCATATACCCTCTCTATAACTCCTCCCATCACTCAATATAACCCCTCCTATCACTCCATATAACTCCTCCTATTACTCCATATACCCTCTCTATAACTCCTCCCATTACTCAATATAACCCCTGCTATCACTCCATATAACTCCTCCTATTACTCCATATACCCTCTCTATAACTCCTCCCATTACTCAATATAACCCTCTCTATAACTCCTCCCATTACTCAATATAACCCCTCCTATCACTCCATATAACCCTCTCTATAACTCCTCCTATTACTCCATATAACCCTTACTATAACTCCTATTACTCCATATAACCCTCTCTATAACCCCTCCTATTACTCCATATAACCCGTCCCTATAACTCCTCCTATTACTACATATAACTCCTCCTATTACTCCATATAACCCTCTCTGTAACTCCTCCTATTACTCCATATAACCCTTACTATAACTCCTCCTATTACTCCATATAACCCTTACTATAACTCCTCCTATTACTCCATATAACCTTCCAAATAACTCCTCCTATTACTCGGATATTAGTATTTATATTCTGGGCCTCTGTTCAGAAAATTTGTTTAGTGCTGTGACAGAACCATCTGTCTGTTTATTGTGGTGGATTCGTCTGCTTCTGCCCCATTCGTGTAAATGGCTGTTTTCTATAGCCCAGCCATATGAATGACTGTTTGTTTTTTCCCGAACAAACCTACCGAACGGAGGTTTACAACACACGAAAGGACTTAACCCAGATAGCCTTCCCATGGAGTCATTCGTATATCGAAAGACTGTAAGAACTTTGACTCCATGGCGATTGAACTATGTGTGTGGGATCTGAGCGCTATTCGCCAATAATATGCACTCAGATCCAGGCTAAAGTTATGTATTTTTATGTATTTTCTGGTTTTATATTTAAGATGGCGATTGTCTTTGTCCTGGAGATAATTGAATTTCTTCTCAATTATCTCCAGGGCAGAGGGGAGGAAACCATAGTGCATTGTGGGTAAAAGCTGTGACTGTACGTCTGGAATGTCCCCATGTCTGTCTGTCATTACAGTCTCCCATTTGGTCCCCTAGGGGAGTGTCCACCAAGTGGGAGACCTGCATAAATGCGGGCAGGTAGCCCACAGTAAAGCCAGATCCTGTTTGACCCTCAATGCGGAGCTTCTGTCTCGTTATTGGGGGGATTTATTATTTGCGTTTAGAGACTGCTGATTGGAACCAAAAGTCGCTTGGTGGATATTGTTGTTCGGCGGCTAGCAGCAGTTCGCGGAGTTCCGTTCGGGAGGTTGGGAGATTACCGCTTCCCCTGGTTATGGTTCGTGTATTACACATTGATGCGAACGGATTACTGAATTTGCGAAAGGGGAAGGTGTACTAAACGGCGGTTTCCCTTAAAGACACCCGGGGTGTCTTAACAATTCGGCTCCCTCCTTGTGGGACACACCGGCAGACCCGGCTTGACCCTGTGGCGGGTCAACTTGGGGATGACCGGACTAGGAGGTGGTGGAGACGTCAGTTTGCCGAAATAACCCATCTGCATTCCCGTTCAGCTTACCGGGTCTGTAGCTGATAGTAAAATTGTAGGGCTGTAATGCCAAGCTCCATCTCTGTAGTCTCCCATTGTCTCCTGAGACCCAGTTAAGCCAAACGAGTGGGTTGTGATTAGTCACCAGGGAAAACTCTTGCCCATACAAGTAGGGACTTAACTTTTTCAATGCCCAGACCAAGGCCAAACACTCCTTTTCCACTGCCGCATAACTCACTTCTCTGGGTAACAGCTTTCTGCTGAGATATGCGACAGGATGCTCTCCTCCATCTTCCCCGACTTGGCTCACCACAGCCCCCAGTCCATACATGGAGGCATCTGTGTGAACGAGAAAGCGTTTGTTAGGGACTGGGGCAGCCAAGACAGGGGCATTCACAAGAGCCTGTTTCAGTGCCTGGAACGCAGCTTCACAAGCTGGAGACCACAGGATCTGCTTAGGCAAGTTCTTCTTGGTCAGGTCTGTCAGGGGCTTAGCAATAGTGCTGTAGTCAGGGGAAAAACGTCGGTAGTACCCTGCCGTCCCCAAGAAGGCCAATACCTGGGTCTTAGTGGTTGGTGTGGGCCAGTTAGCCACTGCCTCTACCTTGGCTGGCTCTGGTCTCTGGCTCCCACATCCCACTCTGTGACCCAGGTACTGTACTTCAGCCATACCTAGATGGCACTTCTCTGGCTTCAATGTCAGGCCAGCGACCCAAATCTTATCCAGTACCACCCCTACATGAACCAGGTGTTCCTCCCAGGACCCACTGTAGATCGCAATGTCGTCCAAGTATGCACAGGCAAATTCTTGGAAGCCATCCAGGAGTCTATCCACCATCTGTTGGAAGGTAGCCGGTGCATTTTTCATCCCAAAAGGCATGACCTTAAATTGGTACAGGCCAAATGGGGTGACAAATGCCGACTTGGGGATAGCATCCTCGGCCAGGGGGATCTGCCAGTAGCCCTTACACAGGTCTGTGGTGGTCAGATAGCGCCCCCTGGCAATACGATCTAGTAATTCGTCTACCCTGGGCATTGGGTAGGCGTCAGTGGTGGTCCGCTCGTTGAGTCGCCTGTAGTCCACACAGAACCGGGTGGTCCCGTCTTGCTTGGGCACCATGACTACAGGCGAGGCCCTCAATGCAGAGCTTCTGTCTCGTTATTGGGGGGATTTATTATTTGCGTTTAGAGACTGCTGATTGGAACTGAAAGCCGCTTGGTGGATATTGTTGTTCGGCGGCTAGCAGCAGTTCGCGGAGTTCCGTTCGGGAGGTTGGAGCCGTTCACGGATCCCGGTCGGGAGATTACCGCTTCCCCTGGTTATGGTTCATGTATTACACATTGATGCGAACGGATTACTGAATTTGCGAAAGGGGAAGGTGTACTAAACGGCGGTTTCCCTTAAAGACACCCGGGGTGTCTTAACAATTGGTGGCAAGCGACGGGATGAATCCCACAGCACAGGAGGTCAGCTACACATCCCAATTGAGCAAAGGAAATGCAGTATGAGGAGTTAAGACGTGCTACTCTTAAGGATATACTGGAACGCCGAGGACGGTCAGCAAGCAATTTAAAGAAACGTGAGATTATTGCTTTGCTGGTAGAAATGGATGCAGCACAGGGAATGGAGAGAGCTAATGTGCCCAGCATTTTGGATGTACCCCCCGAGGAAATACAATTTAACCGGGCAGTGCAAATAAGGCTGGCACATTTTGGCCCCAACCCCTAAGCAGACATTGTGGAACGTGTGCAGGCAGCAGTGATGGCACACCAGGCGCTCCGGGAAAGAGGAGCTGCAGCAGTAGAGGTACCCAATAATAAAGAGCAAAAAATGGGTCGCAAGAGTATTCTGAGGACGGACAGCAGCTAAAATAGCCTGCCCTTCGGTGGGTCCCCGCTCAGAACTCAAGCTGGCTTTAGCTCAACTTGGGCCATTACAGAGAGAACATATCTGAAGCATATCAGACTGGTCCCACCCATACGGGCAGTCCAGATCCGAAATGCCAGCAAGTTCTCTCTGTACCCAATAATAACTTTGGAGGGAAAAAGGTACCCTTTGCTGCATTTAAAATTTTTATTGAAAATGAGGGGGAAATTGACGGGTTCCTGGCAGATTTTGAGAGGCAGTGTGCCCTACACCAGGTACCCGCAGATGAATGGGTCACCATCCTCTCTGGGAAATTATCCGGCCAGGCTAGTGAAGCATTTCGGGCCATCCCAGAGGAGGAGATCACCAGCTACCGGGCTGTGAAGGATGCGCTCCTAGCCAGGTATGCGGTGACCCCAGAAGCCTACAGACGGCGATTTAGGGAAACCAACAAGCAGGTTGGTGACTCTTATGTAGAATGGGCCTGCAGGGTTCATCGTACCGCAGCCCACTGAATGGCAGGATGCAAAGCGGTAACTGGGGAGGAGGTGCTGCAGGTGTTCTTGCTGGAACACTGTTTTGACCGTTTGCCTACTGGGGTCCGGGAGTGGGTCAGAGATAGAAAACCCTCTACCCTACCCGAGGCGGCCCGTCTAGCAGACGAATACACAGACGCTCGTAAGCTGGACAGTACAGTCACCAAGGTCCCTGCCAGAATGGAATACTGACCGGCAGCAACTCCAGCACCTACAGCCTACCAACCCCCAGTGCACTGCACCCCAGCAGTACCACCAACGAACAATTATATACAGCCTTCCCGATTCAATGACCGGGATTATTCACAGCCCATCCGGTGCTTTGGGTGCAAACAGTTGGGGCACAAGCACCCAGAGTGTCCACTGAACAGTGCCAACCAGGCCCAGTCCTGGAGGAGACCAGCCAACGGGAACCAACGACCACCTCAGCCTGCTGCTCACTGCATAGAGCAGGAGGAATTCTGGGGCATCCTACATGAGGCTGACCCAGTGCAAGCAGCTCACCAGGATAACCGCCAGCAACATCGGCAGACGGTGAAACTGAATGGCAGGGTGGTGAATGGGCTGAGAGACACAGGAACCACTATGACACTGCTCCAAAAGAACCTGGTCTCGGAGCACCAGCACACTGGGGACACTGTGGCGGTGAGGGTAGCAGGGGGTGCCGTGTTTCGTTTACCTGTTGCCCGGGTTCATTTGGATTGGGGAGTGGGCGCTAGACACGTGGATGTGGGGGTTATGAAAGACTTGCCCGCTGATGTTCTTCTGGGGAATGATTTGGCCCCTTTGGTTTCAGCCTATGCCCCGATGGGTCCTGCAGACGTCAACCCAGTGACTACTCGTGCTCAGACCCGTGCTGCTGGAACCGGCCCACCTGCTGATGAGACCCAGGTAAGACCTCCTTCCCCGACTGGTACCTTAGATCAGGCCCCCTTAAGCTGGGATTCCCCAGAGGAGTTTGGGAGGGAGACCCGGGCGGATCCGATTCTCCAAAAGTACAGAGATAGGGCAGATGCTGGAGAGGAAGGAGTAGATGGGGTGCAGTATGAGTGGGTGGGGGACAGGTTATATAGGAACCCTAAGCCTTTCCAGAAGAGTGTTGCCCCTCCGCCGAATCGACAGTTAGTGGTACCTGCAAAGTACCGGCAGGAGATTCTGCGGATAGGGCATGATGTACCGTTAGCTAGATATCTAGGGTCCCGCCGCACAGCCTATAGGATCTCACAGAACTTCCTTTGGCCAAACTTTAACCAGGCTGTGCGGATCTATTGCAGTACGTGTGACACATGTCAACGGGTAGGAAAGCGGGGGGACCACCCTAAGGCTAGGCTACTATCGATGCCTATTATAGGGGAGCCCTTTGCCCGCATAGCTGTTGACATAGTGGGCCCACTGGCCAGGGCTAGTCCATCAGGTAAGAAGTACGTTCTTACTGTGGTGGACTATGCAACTCGCTATCCAGAGGCAGTAGCGCTGTCTAATATAGAGGCAGAGACGGTTGCTGATGCCCTGGTTAGAATTTTTACTAGGGTCGGGTTCCCTAAGGAGATTCTCTCCGACCAGGGAACCCAATTTACCGCTGTGCTCACCCAGCAGCTGTGGAAAGTGTGTGGCATTAAACCCTTGCTTAGCTCACCCTACCATCCACAGACTAACGGTCTCTGCGAGCGCTTTAACGGCACCCTCAAGCAGATGCTGAGGACCTTTACAGATACTAGCAGAGACTGGGAAAGGTTCCTGCCTCATCTGTTATTTTCTTACAGAGAGGTTGTGGCGAAACCGGCCTCGCCACGTGTCCTTGGAGGGGGCTGCTTGCCCGCCTCTTGCCTTTGGACTATGGACCAGACTTTATGTGAATGTGTTAACCCAGATAGCTATGCCATGGAGCCCATTCGTGTAGTTAAAGACTTCGGCTCCATGGCAATTGAACTGTGTGAATAGGATCTGAGCGCTATTCGGTAGTTTTGTGTGCTCAGATCCCAGCTATCTGGGGATATGTGACATGTCTGTGTTTTATGTATAAAATGTGACTTTGTGTATTTTATAATATTTTAATGCTTTGTGCTCACCATGTGCATAATGGAGTCTTGTGTCTGTCCTGGGAGATAATTGAATTACTTCTCAATTCAATCTCCAGGATAGAAGACTCTGAAACTGCTTTGGGCCGGAAAGCCATGCTTCATTTAGTCACAAAGGACTTTCTCTTAACTTTTGAACCCCTGGTCTGATTCGTGCCATTTTTAAATATGTTGTTCCCCTGAATGGATTGATTTTGAAAATGTATGTTTTATGTTTGTGACATGTATATTTTAGAAGTTATAAATATTGTGTAAAAACTGTATTCCTCTGCCGGTGATAATGAGATTACCCATTGTGTTCAGTAATCATATCACAGGCAGAGGGGAGGATTTTGTGTGGGAGTGTCTGGGTGTATTGTACGGATTGATTGGTTGTTTTGTAACGCCCTGTGGGCTGTACTATGTTTGTGGATTGGGAATAAAAGAGACTGTATGTGACAGTACAGGGAGTTCCTGCTTAACCCTCAAAGTGAAGTGTCGTCTCATTATTGGGGGAAGGATTTATTGTATGCTGTTCCAGTTTGACTGCTAGGAGAGTAAACCTATTTGTATGGTTCCTATTCAACTGTCTACAGCATTCATATGCTTGGGAGAATTTATTTGTGTCGGTGATTGTTCGCTGTTCGGTGATTGTGGTGTCTGTCAGAGTGCTTGGAGTCCTCAGGCACTCCGACAGCTCTTGGGCCTCGCCTGTAGTCATGGTGCCCAAGCAAGACGGGACCACCCGGTTCTGTGTGGACTACAGGCGACTCAACGAGCGGACCACCACTAACGCCTACCTGATGCCCAGGGTAGACGAATTACTAGATCGTATTGCCAGGGGGCACTATCTGACCACCATAGACCTGTGTAAGGGCTACTGGCAGATCCCCCTGGCAGAGGATGCTATCCCCAAGTCGGCATTTGTCACCCCATTTGGCCTGTACCAATTTAAGGTACCGGCTACCTTCCAACAGATGGTGGATAGACTCCTGGATGGCTTCCAAGAATTTGCCTGTGCATACTTGGACGACATTGCGATCTACAGTGGGTCCTGGGAGGAACACCTGGTTCATGTAGGGGTGGTACTGGATAAGATTCGGGTCGCTGGCCTGACATTGAAGCCAGAGAAGTGCCATCTAGGTATGGCTGAAGTACAGTACCTGGGTCACAGAGTGGGATGTGGGAGCCAGAGACCAGAGCCAGCCAAGGTAGAGGCAGTGGCTAACTGGCCCACACCTACCACTAAGACCCAGGTATTGGCCTTCTTGGGGACGGCAGGGTACTACCGACGTTTTTTCCCTGACTACAGCACTATTGCTAAGCCCCTGACAGACCTGACCAAGAAGAACTTGCCTAAGCAGATCCTGTGGTCTCCAGCTTGTGAAGCTGCGTTCCAGGCACTGAAACAGGCTCTTGTGAATGCCCCTGTCTTGGCTGCCCCAGTCCCTAACAAACGCTTTCTCGTTCACACAGATGCCTCCATGTATGGACTGGGGGCTGTGGTGAGCCAAGTCGGGGAAGATGGAGGAGAGCATCCTGTCGCATATCTCAGCAGAAAGCTGTTACCCAGAGAAGTGAGTTATGCGGCAGTGGAAAAGGAGTGTTTGGCCTTGGTCTGGGCATTGAAAAAGTTAAGTCCCTACTTGTATGGGCAAGAGTTTTCCCTGGTGACTAATCACAACCCACTCGTTTGGCTTAACTGGGTCTCAGGAGACAATGGGAGACTACAGAGATGGAGCTTGGCATTACAGCCCTACAATTTTACTATCAGCTACAGACCCGGTAAGCTGAACGGGAATGCAGATGGGTTATCTCGGCAAACTGACGTCTCCACCACCTCCTAGTCCGGTCATCCCCAAGTTGACCCGCCACAGGGTCAAGCCGGGTCTGCCGGTGTGTCCCACAAGGAGGGAGCCGAATTGTTAAGACACCCCGGGTGTCTTTAATGGAAACCGCCGTTTAGTACACCTTCCCCTTTCGCAAATTCAGTAATCCATTCGCATCAATGTGTAATACACGAACCATAACCAGGGGAAGCGGTCATCTCCCAACCTCCCGAACGGAACTCCGCGAACTGCTGCTAGCCGCCGAACAACAATATCCACCAAGCGACTTTCGGTTCCAATCAGCAGTCTCTAAACGCAAATAATAAATCCCCCCAATAACGAGACAGAAGCTCCGCATTGAGGGTCAAACAGGATCTGGCTTTACTGTGGGCTACCTGCCCGTATTTATGCAGGTCTCCCACTTGGTGGACACTCCCCTAGGGGACCAAATGGGAGACTGTAATGACAGACAGACATGGGGACATTCCAGACGTACAGTCACAGCTTTTACCCACAATGCACTATGGTTTCCTCCCCTCTGCCCTGGAGATAATTGAGAAGAAATTCAATTATCTCCAGGACAAAGACAATCGCCATCTTAAATATAAAACCAGAAAATACAGAAAAATACATAACTTTAAAATAACCGAACATTTCCCATTCGCATCACATATCCCCAATTTAGCCTGGATCTGAGTGCATATTATTGGCGAATAGCGCTCAGATCCCACACACATAGTTCAATCGCCATGGAGTCAAAGTTCTTACAGTCTTTCGATATACGAATGACTCCATGGGAAGGCTATCTGGGTTAAGTCCTTTCGTGTGTTGTAAACCTCCCGAACGGCCGGTGTTCGTACGCTTTTGTGAAGGCAACCAGGCGTTCCGTTGTTTAAGCGGTGTTCGGCAGATAGAGTGTCCGTTTTTAGTTCCATGAAAATAGAGCTGAACACCGCTGGGCTTTCGCGTGGTTTAAAATGGCCGCTGCCTCGTGGTCGACATACGAACGACGACCACCCTGTATTCGGTTTAATTGAGAAGTGTCTGCGGTTAACCACAATGTTCTAATTGGGATCAATAGGTTAACCAGCAGCACACTTCTCTCCTGGGTGACCGTTTGTTCGGGAAAAAACAGTCATTCGTATGGCTGGGCTATAGAAAACAGCCACACGAATGGGGCAGAAGCAGACGAATCCACCACAATAAACAGACAGATGGTTCTGTCACAAGTGCCTTTCCTGAGGCTGACAGTTATTGATCCCTGTAATCAGCTGTCAAAATAAGACAATCACCTATGGACCACCGTCACGCAGGTGGGACTGCAGACACCTTAACATGTTAATGGTCTGGGAATTATCCCTAAATCTGCTGATAAATGGGCTGCTGTGATGGTGCCTGTTAGAAGACATTCGCTTTACACCTGGTGACTTTTTCAGTTAATTTCCCCATCGCCATGACTGAGGGTCCGAGAGCTGCGGATACTGGCTCGCCATCCTCCAACATTCTGCCAAAACGCTGGAAAGTAACTGTAGTGATCATTGCAATCAGTCATGGTGAGGACAGGGGCCTCATTATCTGTCCAGACTGCCATCCTCCAGCGTTGCTGTGTATTGTGAGCAATGCATTGGGCTTTCTTACTGTCAGTGTGATTGTTTGTAAAGGTAGTTGATGCAGGAAGCTGCGTGCAGATAGGGTGGTTATTAGGCGTTAACATACTCGAACCCTGAATGCTTTTCTCTGGGATTCCATGAAACTGGATGAAGAATCCCTAGGTAGCAGATATCGTTTGTCCATTGAATTTCTAACAATTTAACATCCGGCAGCATGTTTAAAGCAACACAGTCTGTACTACCGTAATAATAATGCTTTCATTCTTCCCCCTGCACCAGATCTATATTTTTGAAAATAACATTTACTATCAGAGAGAAGTGAAAGGCAGCTCCTTAAGGCTGACATCCTCTGGCAAAGACGGCATTATTTACAATGGGATCGCAGACTGGCTGTATGAGGGTAAGCAGGACTGTGTGTGGATAGATCGAGTGTATGAACTCTTCATGGCACCATCTGGGGTCACTAGAACATATCTTGCAGAATACCTTGTGCCGTTTGTAGACATTTACTGACATTGTTAAAGTCTGAAATAACTGCATTAATAAAATAAAATTAATAAATTGCGTAGGTCATTTTCAGACTGGAGCGGTTTAAATGGAGTCCAAGAGAAATGGGATTATTTAAAAGTTGCACTACTGATGGAAACATAAAATTGCATTGGGCTTGTCAGTAAAAGCAAAAAGATCCACTGTGGTACTCCGCAGATGTGGCCAAAATAGTAAAAAACAAAAAAGAAGATAAAGGTCAAGCTGACTGCCTCAATTAATATTTTTGTTCAGTATTTACAGATGAAAATGAAGGAAAGGGGCCTCAGTTAGGAAAAAGGACAAATTAGTCATTTGTTACATGTGAGTTTACAGAGGAAGAGGTTCTATTTCACAGTCAATGGGGCCTGATGGAATACACCCAAAGTTATTAAAAGAGCTTAGTGGTGTACTAGCAAAACCATTAACAGATTTAGTTAACCAATCATTGTTAACAGGAGTAGTCCCAGAAGATTGGAAGTTAGCGAATGTTGTGCCCATTCACAAGAAAGGTAATAGGGAGGAGTCGGGCAACTATAGGCCAGTAAGCCTTACTTCAGTAGTGGGGAAAGTGATGGAAACCATGTTAAAGGATAGGATTGATGAACATCTAAAAACACATAGATTTCAAGATCAGAGACAACATGGGTTTACTTCAGGGAGATCATGCCAAACTAATCTTATTGATTTTTTTGATTGGGTAACTAAAATAATAGATCAGGGTGGTGCAGTAGACATTGCTTACCTAGATTTCAGTAAGGCTTTTGACACTGTTGCACATAGAAGGCTTATCAATAAAGTGCAATCTTTAAGTTTGGATTCCAATATTGTTGAATGGGTAAGTCAGTGGCTGAGTAACAGGCAACAGAGGGTTGTAGTTAATGGAATATATTCGAAGCTCGGGCTTGTCACCAGTGGGGTACCTCAGGGATCTGTACTTGGACCCATTCTCTTTAATATTTTTATTAGTGATATTGCAGAAGGTCTTGATGGTAAGGTATGTCTTTTTGCTGATGATACTAAGATATGTAACAGGGTTGATGTTCCAGGAGGGATAAGCCAAATGGCAAATGATTTAGGTAAACTAGAAAAATGGTCAGAGTTGTGGCAACTGACATTTAATGTGGATAAGTGCAAGATAATGCATCTTGGACGTAAAAACCCAAGGGCAGAGTACAGAATATTTGATAGAGTCCTAACCTCAACATCTGAGGAAAGGGATTTAGGGGTGATTATTTCTGATGACTTAAAGGTAGGCAGACAATGTAATAGAGCAGCAGGAAATGCTAGCAGAATGCTTGGTTGTATAGGGAGAGGTATTAGCAGTAGAAAGAGGGAAGTGTTCATGCCATTGTACAGAACACTGGTGAGACCTCACTTGGAGTATTGTACACAGTACTGGAGACCGTATCTTCAGAAGGATATTGATACCTTAGAGAGAGTTCAGAGAAGGGCTACTAAACTGGTTCATGGATTGCGGGATAAAACTTACCAGGAAAGGTTAAAGGATCTTAACATGTATAGCTTGGAGGAAAGACGAGACAGGGGGGATATGATAGAAACATTTAAATATATAAAGGGAATCAACACAGTAAAGGAGGAGACTATATTTAAAAGAAGAAAAACTACCACAACAAGAGGACATCTTACTTTTATTCAAGTCTGCAACTGCTGGCTCTGTCCCTAATCTGCCTGCTTGGCTGACATCATCAGAAGTGATTCTCTGAGCCAATCATAATGACATCATCAAAAGTGATTCTCTGAGCCAATAACCATATGATTGACTGAGCTTGTCAAGGAGGCAGATCGGGGCAGAGCTACGACGAGCCAAACACAGCCTTGGCCAATCAGATGGTGGAGACAGTGAATTTCAGTCACACTGTGCAGCACTGCCCCAGGAAGCACCTCTAGCAGCAATCTGAGGAGTGGCCAGTGGAGGTATCACTAGGCTGTAATGTAAACACTGCATTTTCTCTGAAATGGCAGTGTCTGCAAGAAAATGGCTGAAGGGAATGATTATACTCACCAGAACAACTACATCAAGCTACATACCATAAATTAAACTGTAGTTGTTCCGGTGACTATAGTGTCCCTTTAAATTGACAGTCAACCACATCATGCCAGTGTAGTGGATATTGTTATATTGGGCTGCTGATACTGTTCCCTCATTCA
The DNA here is from genome assembly GCA_933207985.1 of Pelobates cultripes. Taxonomy (NCBI): domain Eukaryota; kingdom Metazoa; phylum Chordata; class Amphibia; order Anura; family Pelobatidae; genus Pelobates; species Pelobates cultripes. Next base: position 1,124,742 of record OW240918.1, read on the forward strand.
AATATTTGTTTGACTAAAATCAGGGGTCTCAAAAAAGAAAATCTGCAACCTGAACCCCCTGACTATTTAGTGATATAATTGGATGAGCTGACTCACTAATATTGTTTATCCAAAGGTGGAACTTCAACATTAGCCACTCCAGTAAGTGTGGTGAAGATGCAGGGCCGAAAGTGCCAGTCAAACTGATCAAAATATGTTTTTACCAAGTATGAGGGGACAGTGGGTGCAGCCTATCAGTGTGATGTGGTTATGGTTTAATGACTGTCGTCTTTCTTTTTCCTGTCTGATGTACTATTTTGCTTTACCCAGTGCTAGGTATGACTTTTAATGCCACCTGCAGGACACAACAGTTCACATAGATGCAATTTCTATGTGATTCCACTGTTTGCTGAAAAGCTGATATTTATTGTGGTTTTTTTCTGTTTACACAACTGCTAGTCTCATTATCCATTCAATTTAACTTGATTACAATCTTTTAATGTGTGCACCGGATCCTTTGATGGCTTTACATGTTACATGTTTAATCATTTAAATGAACTGCCAGACTTGTGACTTTATTCTCCATAATTTTGGGATACTATGTAATTTGCATATTACACTGCTTGCCAATATTCTGCCCACCCATAGCCAAACTCCAGCCAAGCAGTAGATTTCTCTGTATTTGTAGTAGTTTTTTTTTTAATTTTTAATATTGTTCCTTCTAATTAGTTGTTCCTTTGTTGTACTTTAGAACATAGATAAATTTAGGAGAATACAAAGAATACAGGCACATGCAGGCGCATACATGTAAATACAGGAGCGACAGGTGAATACAGTTGAGTATAACTGACTATCAATTAAAACTGTTAATAGCTCCCAACTGATTCCTCTCTTGCAACTGTAACTAGTCTAATACTATGCTTACCTTTTGTGTCACTATACCCCACTCCCTCTAACATGTAAACTCACTGAGCAGGGCCCTCAATCCCTCTGTTACTGTGTCACTATACCCCACTCCCTCTAACATGTAAACTCAATGAGCAGGCCCTCAATCCCTCTGTTACTGTGTCACTATACCCCACTCCCTCTAGCATGTAAACTCAATGAGCAGGCCCTCAATCCCTCTGTTACTGTGTCACTATACCCCACTCCCTCTAACATGTAAACTCACTGAGCAGGCCCTCAATCCCTCTGTTACTGTCACTATACCCCTCCCTCTAACATGTAAACTCACTGAGCAGGCCCTCAATCCCTCTGTTACTGTCACTATACCCCACTCCCTCTAACATGTAACTCACTGAGCAGGCCCTCAATCCCTCTGTTACTGTCACTATACCCCACTCCCTCTAACATGTAAACTCACTGAGCAGGCCCTCAATCCCTCTGTTACTGTGTCACTCCCTCTAACATGTAAACTCACTGAGCAGGTCCTCAATCCCCACTGTTACTGTGTCACTATACCCCACTCCCTCTAACATGTAAACTCACTGAGCAGGGCCTCAATCCCTCTGTTACTGTGTCACTATACCCCACTCCCTCTAACATGTAAACTCACTGAGCAGGCCTCAACCCTCTGTTACTGTGTCACTATACCCCACTCCCTCTAACATGTAAACTCACTGAGCAGGCCCTCAATCCCTCTGTTACTGTGTTACTATACCCCACTCCCTCTAACATGTAAACTCACTGAGCAGGGCCCTCAATCCCTCTGTTACTGTGTCACTATACCCCACTCCCTCTAACATGTAACTCACTGAGCAGGGCCCTCAATCCCTCTGTTACTGTCACTATACCCCACTCCCTCTAACATGTAAACTCACTGAGCAGAGCCCTCCTCCATCTGTTACTGTGTCACTATACCCCACTCCCTCCTAACATGTAAACTCACTGAGCAGGGCACTCAATCCCTCTGTTACTGTGTCACTATACCCCACTCCCTCTAACATGTAAACTCACTGAGCAGGGCCCTCAATCCCTCTGTTCCTCTGTTCACTATACCCCCTCCCTCTAACATGTAAACTCACTGAGCAGGCCCTCAATCCCTCTGTTACTGTGTCACTATACCCCACTCCCTCTAGCATGTAAACTCACTGAGCAGGACCCTCAATCCCTGTTAGTGTGTCACTATACCCCACTCCATCTAGCATGTAAACTCACTGAGCAGGGCCCTCAATCCCTGTTACTGTGTCACTATACCCCACTCCATCTAGCATGTAAACTCACTGAGCAGGACCCTCAATCCCTGTTACTGTGTCACTATACCCCACTCCATCTAGCATGTAAACTCACTGAGCAGGGCCCTCAATCCCTGTTACTGTGTCACTATACCCCACTCCATCTAGCATGTAAACTCACTGAGCAGGGACCTCAATCCCTCTGTTACTGTGTCACTATACCCCACTCCCTCTAGCATGTAAACTCACTGAGCAGGGCCTCAATCCCTCTGTTACTGTCACTATACCCCACTCCCTCTAACATGTAAACTCACTGAGCAGGACCCTCAATCCCTCTGTTACTGTGTCACTATACCCCACTCCCTCTAACATGTAAACTCACTGAGCAGGACCCTCAATCCCTCTGTTACTGTCACTATACCCCACTCCCTCTAACATGTAAACTCACTGAGCAGGGCCCTCAATCCCTCTGTTTCTGTGTCACTATACCCCACTCCCTCTAACATGTAAGCTCACTGAGCAGGGCCCTCAATCCCTCTGTTACTGTCACTATACCCCACTCCCTCTAACATGTAAACTCACTGAGCAAGGCCCTCAATCCCTCTGTTACTGTGTCACTATACCCCACTCCCTCTAACATGTAAACTCACTGAGCAGGCCCTCAATCCCTCTGTTACTGTGTCACTATACCCCACTCCCTCTAGCATGTAAACTCACTGAGCAGGGCCCTCAATCCCTCTCTTACCGTGTCACTATACCCCACTCCCTCTAACATGTAAACTCACTGAGCAGGGCCTCAATCCCTCTGTTACTGTGTCACAATACCCCACTCCCTCTAACATGTAAACTCACTGAGCAGGGCCCTCAATCCCTCTGTTACTGTGTCACTATACCCCACTCCCTCTAACATGTAAGCTCACTGAGCAGGGCCTCAATCTCTCTGTTACTGTGTCACTATACCCCACTCCCTCTAGCATGTAAACTCACTGAGCAGGCCCTCAATCCCTCTGTTACTGTGTCACTATACCCCACTCCCTCTACCATGTAAGCTCACTGAGCAGTGCCCTCAATCCCGCTGTTACTGTGTCACTATACCCCACTCCCTCTAACATGTAAACTCACTGAGCAGGGCCTCAATTCCTCTGTTACTGTGTCACTATACCCCACTCCCTCCAACATGTAAACTCACTGAGCAGGCCCTCAATCCCTCTGTTACTGTCACTATACCCCACTCCCTCTAGCATGTAAACTAACTGAGCAGGGCCCTCAATCCCTCTGTTACTGTGTCATTATACACCACTCCCTCTAGCATGTAAACTCACTGAGCAGGGCCTCAATCCCTCTGTTCCTGTGAGGGCCAGATTAAGAGCCCAGTGGGCCTGGTGCTGACAGTTATGATGGGGCCTAATTACAGAATCTTATCGACCAAAAATAATAAAACAGTCATACCTCCTAAGCGTCATGCATCTGATGGAGTTGGTGTTGGAGGGAAACTCAAAGAATGCAGCTATAAGAAAACACATACTCTATGTTAATCTCTCTCTAATTTATGCTTTCATCTTTCAATTAAATCCATAACCCCTAACAGCAGTGTCCAGTAAAGCAGGAAGTCAATGGGTGGGGTAAAATGGTGGGCCACTGACGCGAATCACATGTCCAGAACTGCCAAAAGGGGTGTACATGCCCAAAAAGGGGCATGTCTGTCTAAAGAATTGGAAGGCCAGCCTGGCATCAGTCTCCCTATGTATCACAGTGTCAGTGTCCCCATGTCACCCAGTCCCCTAGTCTCCCAGCGGCTTAGTTTCCCCATGTCTTAGTGTGTCCCATTTCACTAGGATACTAGGGGACACTGAGACATGGGGGCACTTGTGGATACAGACATGGGGACACTGGGAGAAATGGGGACACAGACACTAGGGACACAGGTACGTGGGGATACAGACACTGGGAGACATGGGGACACTAGGACACTAGGGACACTGAGAGACATGGGAACACAGACACTGGGAGACTAGGGGATACTGGGATACATGGGGACACTAAGACACTGGCTGTGAGGCATGGGGACCCTGAGATACTTGGGGACACTGTGAGACATGGGGACACTGGGAGACATAGGGACACTGAGAGACATGGGGACCCAAACACTGGGAGACATGGGGACACTGAGATGCTAGGGACACTGGGAGACATGGGGACACTGACACACTAGGAACACTGAGAGACATGGGGACACAGACACTGGGAGAATAGGGGACACTGGGAGACTAGGGACACTGGCTGGGAGATATGGGGACATTGGGAGACATGGAGACAGTGTCTCCGTGTCCCAATGTGTCTCCCAATGTCCCTATGTCTCTCAGCATCCCCAAGTGTCTCAGTGTCCCCAGGTCTCCCAGTGTCCCCTGGTGTCTCAGTGTACTTGTGGATACAGACATGGGGACACTGGGAGAAATGGGGACACAGACACTAGGGACACAGGTACGTGGGGATACAGACACTGGGAGACATGGGGACACTAGGACACTAGGGACACTGAGAGACATGGGAACACAGACACTGGGAGACTAGGGGATACTGGGAGACATGGGGACACTAAGACACTGGCTGTGAGGCATGGGGACCCTGAGATACTTGGGGACACTGTGAGACATGGGGACACTGTGAGACATGGGGACACTGTGAGACATGGGGACACTGTGAGACATGGGGACACTGTGAGACATGGGGACACTGGGAGACATGGGGACACTGGGAGACATGGGGACACTGGGAGACATGGGGACACTGGGAGACATAGGGACACTGAGAGACATGGGGACCCAAACACTGGGAGACATGGGGACACTGAGATGCTAGGGACACTGGGAGACATGGGGACACTGACACACTAGGAACACTGAGAGACATGGGGACACAGACACTGGGAGAATAGGGGACACTGGGAGACTTTAAACACTGGCTGGGAGATATGGGGACATTGGGAGACATGGAGACAGTGTCTCCGTGTCCCAATGTGTCTCCCAATGTCCCTATTTCTCTCAGCATCCCCAAGTGTCTCAGTGTCCTCAGGTCTCCCAGTGTCCCCTGGTGTCTCAGTGTCCCCATGTCTCCCTGCTGCCTTTCCCCCCATCCTTCACTTACCTGAGCTGTAGGCTGTCTCTGCTGTCTGGACTCTTTGCTTTGTAGCTGCTCCCCCGTGGACAGTGAGTAGAGAGAGGCAGGGAGGGATATGCTGTAACTTCCTATCCCTGCCTCTCTCCACAGACAGTGACTCCTACTGCTGGTATTGCAGAGTAATCTCCAAAAATATCTCCATTTGTATTGTCTGTATAACTGCAATACCAGCACTGGCCAGGTATCCTCAAATACCGGCTGTGCCAGTAAAATACCAGTCAGGTGGCAAACCTAAGAGTAGTGTGTAAAAAAAAATAAAAAATAAAAATAAAATTATTAATATATATTTTTTAATGGGGCCTATTCCGTGGGCCTGGGCAGTGGCCTGGAGCTGCAGCTCCATCAGCCCCTATGTTAATCCGGCCCTGATTCCTGTGTGTCCAACTTGTCTGGTTACAAATATGTGTCTGTTAGTCCACCCATTGTACAGAGCTATGGAACTTGTTGGCGCTTTATAAATAATAATAATAATTTCAGCATACATGCCAGAATGCCAGGAAAAAAAAAAAAACATGACTTTTCCTTTGCAGGGAACCCTATCAAAATTTACAGTACAACTATATAGAACGCAAGCCCACATGAAAACAATGCCAGAGAATTTGCACAGGGGAAAAGGAGCATTCAGTGTCTCTACCCTCAGCATGGAGACACTGAACATTCCTCATAGTGACGCATTGATTGTTG
>OW240918.1:1141098-1194534 GCA_933207985.1 Pelobates cultripes
ACACACACAAACACACACACTGCATTATATTCACACTGCATTCTATACACACACACTGCATTCATTCTATACACACACACTGCATTCATTATATACACACACAAACACACACTCTGCATTCATTATATACACACACACTGCATTCATTATATACACACACACTGCATTATATACACACACACACAACACACAACACACAAACACACACACACACTGCATTCATTATATAAACACACACAAACACACACTCTGCATTCATTCTATACACACACTGTAAATAAATATTCAATTAATGTAATTTTATTGGGATCTAATTTAATTTAGAAATTTACCAGTAGCTGCTGCATTTCCCACCCTAGGCTTATACTCGAGTCAATAAGTTTTCCCAGTTTTTTGTGATAAAATTAGGGGCCTCGGCTTATATTCGGGTCGGCTTATACTCTAGTATATACGGTATTCCATACTAACTGCTGCCTTCTAACTACCCCATACTAACTGCTGCCTTCTAACTACCCCATACTAACTGCTACCTTCTAACTACCCCATACTAACTGCTACCTTCTAACTACCCCATACTAACTGCTACCTTCTAACTACCCCATACTAACTGCTACCTTCTAACTACCCCATACTAACTGCTGCCTTCTAACTACCCCATACTAACTGCTACCTTCTAACTACCCCATACTAACTGCTGCCTTCTAACTACCCCATACTAACTGCTGCCTTCTAACTACCCCATACTAACTGCTAACTTACTAACTACCTCCATACTAACTGCTACCTTCTAACTACTCCATACTAACTGCTACCTTCTAACTACCCCACTAACTGCTGCCTTCAACTACCCCATACTAACCCCCTTCTAACTACCCTATACTAACTGCTGCCTTCTAACTACCCCATACTAACTGCACCTCTAACTACCCCATACAACTGCCACCTTCCCATACTAACTGCTGCCTTCTTAACTACCCCATACTAACTGCTACCTTCTAACTACCCCATACCAACTGCTGCCTCTAACTACCCCATACTAACTGCTGCCTTCTAACTACCCCATACTAACTGCTACCTTCTAACTACCCCATACTAACTGCTACCTTCTAACTACCCATACTAACTGCTACCTTCTAACTACTCCATACTAACTGCTACCTTCTAACTACCCCATACTAACTGCTGCCTTCTAACTACCCCATACTAACTGCTGCCTTCTAACTACCCCATACTAACTGCTACCTTCTAACTACCCCATACTAACTGCTGCCTTCTAACTACCCCATACTAACTGCTACCTTCTAACTACCCCATACTAACTGCTACCTTCTAACGACTCCATATTAACTGCTGCCTTCTAACTACCCCATGATAACTGCTGCCTTCTAACTACTCCATACTAACTGCTACCTTCTAACGACTCCATATTAACTGCTGCCTTCTAACTACCCCATACTAACTGCTGCCTTCTAACTACCCCATACTAACTTCTGCCTTCTAACTACTCCATACTAACTGCTGCTCTAACTACTCCATACTAACTGCTGCCTTCTAACTACCCCATACTAACTGCTGCCTTCTAACTACTCCATACTAACTGCTGTTTTTTAACTACTCCATGCTAACTGCTACCTTCTAACTACTCCATGCTAACTGATACCTTCTAACTACTCCATACTAACTGCTACCTTCTAACTACTCCATGCTAACTTCTGCCTTCTAACTACCGTATATACTCGAGTATAAGCCGAGTTTTTCAGCACATTTTTTGTGCTGAAAAACCCCAACTCAGCTTATACTCGAGTCAGTCTGTATTGTGGCAACTTACATTGCCACAATACAGACCAGGACCGCCGGGCTTGTAACCTGGGTCTCGCGAGACTTACACTGTAAACAGAACAGAGCTGACCGGGGAGCTGCACGGAGGAGAAGGGAGCTGACAGGAGCTGCAGCAAGGTAAATAACAACTCACTGTCAGCCCCCCCACTGAACTGCCAATGCCACTGGACCACCAGGGATTTAATATTATTGTATTTTAATAATAATAAAATAATATTATTAAAATAATATTATTATTATTGTAATATTTGCATTATTTTTTTTTAAATGTTTTTTTTTTTTTTTGTCCCCCCCTCCCTGGCCAGGCAACAAACAGGGAGGGGGGACAAAAAACATTTTTAAAAAAAGAATGCAAATATTAAAATAACAATATTATTAAAATAATATTATTAAAATAATATTATTAAAATAATATAATATTATAATAATAATATAATATTATAATAATAATATAATAATAAAATAATAATATTAAAATAAAAAAATTAAAATAAAAATGCCCTCCCCTCATCCAGTTTACACACATTGCACAAACACACACACTGCATTATATATACACTGCATCTTATACACACACACAACACACAAACACACACACTGCATTCATTATATATACACACAAACACACACTCTGCATTCATTCTATACACACACTGTAAATAAATATTCAATTAATGTAATTTCATTGGGATCTAATTTTATTTAGAAATTTACCAGTAGCTGCTGCATTTCCCACCCTAGGCTTATACTCGAGTCAATAGGTTTTCCCAGTTTTTTGTGGTAAAATTAGGGGCCTCGGCTTATATCCGGGTCGGCTTATACTCGAGTATATACGGTATTCCATACTAACTGCTGCCTTCTAACTACCCCGTACTAACTGCTACCTTCTAACTACCCCATACTAACTGCTACCTTCTAACTACCCCATACTAACCTTCTAACTACCCCATACTAACTGCTGCCTTCTAACTACCCCATACTAACTGCTGCCTTCTAACTACCCCATACTAACTGCTACCTTCTAACTACTCCATACTAACTGCTGCCTTCTAACTACCCCATACTAACTGCTACCTTCTAACTTCTCCATACTAACTGCTACCTTCTAACTACCCCATCCTAACTGCTACCTTCTAACTACCCCATACTAACTGCTACCTTCTAACTACCCCATACTAACTGCTGCCTTCTAACTACTCCATACTAACTGCTGCGTTCTAACTACTCCATACTAACTGCTGCCTTCTAACTACTCCATACTAACTGCTGCCTTCTAACTACCCCATACTAACTGCTACCTTCTAACAACTCCATATTAACTGCTACCTTCTAACTACCCTATAATAACTGCTGCCTTCTAACTACCCCATACTAACTGCTACCTTCTAACTACCCCATATTAACTGCTACCTTCTAACTACCCCATACTAACTGCTACCTTCTAACTTTTTCTTGTTAATTGCTTTGCACTCATCTCCCTGTCCAGTATTTAGAATTTACCTCTTGTGGCTGTGATTCGCAGAATATTCTTGATTAAATTAGTTTTAGGGTTGTTTATAAAAACATTAAATATTTATCTCCATATTACATACATTCCCTCTAACCGTTCTGTCTCCTTTTTCTGCAGTGTTTCAATCTTTGGTTTGTTGAATCGCCATTGTCTCTCCTGTGGTTTTGCCATGGACCAGTGTTCCTACTTCAATGCCAAGTTCAGCCCATTTAATCATCACTTTCTCCTCCACTGCAAAGGTAGACTGCATATATAATGATACAGAGTATGCTGTTTGCCACCTGGGTATGTCTGATATGCTATGTCCCTTCTCCACGATTCACCAAATTACATGGGCTTCAGGGATACTAGATTTCACCCCAAAATGAAAATAATTAGATTTCAGGTACTTTTATATATTATATATTTTGAATAAAAGTTCTTTGGCATTAGTCTTTGCATGCATCTCTGAGTTTCCCATCCAGTAATAAGGGCATTGTACAAGGAACATATTCTGAAACAAGAGACAAACAGCCCTCAGCTCATTATAGGAGTTATGAGTGCTTTGCCGTCCAATCAAGACCTTAATTCAGTGATAAATGCAGCGTTGGGAAAGTCCTGTGACCCACCAGGCTGAGTCTTGTTCTTCTGGGAAGTATCTCTGCATAGTGTAGTGGGACATTTCTTGATGACATCACGGTCTATGGCAATAAGAAGACATTCATGGTCTCTTGGGATCTCACTGTCAATGTACAAAATAATGGAAATAGACCTGGTAAAGATTAAATTAGGGCCACCCCTTGCATTCAAAGCAGCTTCAATCCTTCTTGCCTGGTTCTCACCCTGAATGGTGTGGGTGGGATAGTGGATTGTGGTATGGTGATAGATAGTGGAGACATAGTATGTGGCTGATTAGACTGTAGTGGGACAGTGATGTAGTGATGGGAGATTGTGTTGTAATAGTGTGTGAGATTATAGTTGTTAGTTATATAGTGGGGCATGTCTGGAGGAATTATGGGGGATACTGTGTTGTTGCAGAGAGTAGGTATAGTTTGTGGTAATATAGTGAAGTGTTGTATTTTGGGGAATAGCAAATCCCCCCAGTGTTTGGGCCCAAATCCCTCTGTTTCTCTCTTCTCTCCTAGTGTCCCCCTTTTCTAGGAGCTCCATATTGTTGGTGTGTTTGAGTATGTAAGAGATCCCCATAGCAATAATACTCACAGTAATGTGTCTGAGTGTATAACAGAGCTCCACAGCAATAATACTCCCAGTAATGTGTCTGGGTGTATAACAGAGCTCCACAGCAATAATACTCCCAGTAATGTGTCTGAGTGTATAACAGAGCTCCACAGCAATAATACTCCCAGTAATGTGTCTGAGTGTATAACAGAGCTCCACAGCAATAATACTCCCAGTAATGAGTGTATAACAGAGCTCCACAGCAATAATACTCCCAGTAATGTGTCTGAGTGTATAACAGAGCTCCACAGCAATAATACTCCCAGTAATGTGTCTGTGTATAACAGAGCTCCACAGCAATAATACTCCCAGTAATGTGTCTGAGTGTATAACAGAGCTCACAGCAATAATACTCCCAGTAATGTGTCTGACTGTATAACAGAGTCCCACAGCAATAATACTCCCAGTAATGTGTCTTAGTGTATAACAGAGCTCCACAGCAATAATACTCCCAGTAATGTGTCGGAGTGTATAACAGAGCTCCACAGCAATAATACTCCCAGTAATGTGTCTGAGTGTATAACGGAGCTCCACAGCAATAATACTCCTAGTAATGTGTCTGAGTGTATAACAGAGCTCCACAGCAATAATACTCCCAGTAATGTGTCTGGGTGTATAACAGAACTCCACAGCAATAATACTCCCAGTAATGTGTCTGAGTGTATAACAGAGTTCCACAGCAATAATACTCCCAGTAATGTGTCTGAGTGTATAACAGAGCTCCACAGCAATAATACTCCCAGTAATGTGTCTGAGTGTATAACAGAGCTCCACAGCAATAATACTCCCATTAATGTGTCTGAGTGTATAACAGAGCTCCACAGTAATAATACTCCCAGTAATGTGTCTGAGTGTATAACAGAGCTCCACAGCAATAATACTCCCAGTAATGTGTCTGAGTGTATACAAGAGCTCCACAGCAATAATACTCCCAGTAATGTGTCTGAGTGTATAACAGAGCTCCACAGCAATAATACTCCCAGTAATGTGTCTGAGTGTATAACAGAGCTCCACAGCAATAATACTCCCAGTAATGTGTCTTAGTGTATAACAGAGCTCCACAGCAATAATACTCCCAGTAATGTGTCTGTGTATAACAGAGCTCCACAGCAATAATACTCCCAGTAATGTGTCTGAGTGTATAACAGAGCTCCACAGCAATAATACTCCTAGTAATGTGTCTGAGTGTATAACAGAGCTCCACAGTAATAATACTCCCAGTAATGTGTCTGAGTGTATAACAGAGCTCCACAGTAATAATACTGCCAGTAATGTGTCTGAGTGTATAACAGAGCTCCACAGTAATAATACTCCCAGTAATGTGTCTGTGTATAACGGAGCTCCACAGCGATAATACTCCCAGTAATGTGTCTGTGTATAACAGAGCTCCACAGTAATAATACTCCCAGTAATGTGTCTGAGTGTATAACAGAGCTCCACAGTAATAATACTCCCAATAATGTGTCTGAATGTATAACAGAGCTCCACAGCAATAATACTCCCAGTAATGTCTGAGTGTATAACAGAGCTCCACAGTAATAATACTCCCAGTAATGTGTCTGAGTGTATAACAGAGCCCCACAGCAATAATACTCCCAGTAATGTGTCTGAGTATATAACAGAGCTCCACAGTAATAATACTCCCAGTAATGTGTCTGAGTGTATAACAAAGCTCCACAGTAATAATACTCCCAGCAATGTGTCTGAGTGTATAACAGAGCTCCACAGTAATAATACTCCCAGTAATGTGTCTGTGTATAACGGAGCTCCACAGCGATAATACTCCCAGTAATGTGTCTGAGTGTATAACAGAGCTCCACAGTAATAATACTCCCAGTAATGTGTCTGAGTGTATAACAGAGCTCCACAGTAATAATACTCCCAGTAATGTGTCTGAGTGTATAACAGAGCTCCACAGCAATAATACTCCCAATAATGTGTCTGAATGTATAACAGAGCTCCACAGCAATAATACTCCCAGTAATGTGTCTGAGTGTATAACAGAGCCCCACAGCAATAATACTCCCAGTAATGTGTCTGAGTGTATAACAGAGCTTCACAGTAATAATACTCCCAGTAGTGTGTCTGAGTGTATAACAAAGCTCCACAGTAATAATACTCCAAGTAGTGTGTCTTTAAACTACAATAAATGTGTTTAGAAATCTGTCTTTAAATAAGATACATTGGTCTTAATATAAATTACATATTAGTTCTATAATTTGTTATTAGTAAGGCATCTAAAATTTATCAGGACAGCTCTGGTCACTCCCCTACTATGAACAGCCATCCCCCTGAAACCCCTAAATTTAAAGCGTCCTTCTTTGTCCGTGTAAAATGTTGGGTGGGGTTGTAGAATAGTGGTAAGGAGGTGGAAACCTATTCACTAAACGTGCTCCAGAACGTCCAGTTTCATGCATAGGTACATGCGCAGTACATTTCTTTATGGTGTGCACCCGAGTGGCCGGGCCCATGGTATATTGAGGCTTCCTTCTATCTGGGCTCTGTTTCTATGTTGTGTGTGTGTGTGTGTGTGTGTGTGCAAACGCATGTGTGTAGTGGCTGAGTGTTGTTTGTGGAGGAGACTAACTATTTACCTGTGTATGTACCTGAAAGTATGTGTGCATTTCTGAGTGTGTCTGTGCCATTTTGTACCTGTGTGTGTGACTGAGCATCCTTGGGTGTGAATGTGAGTGTCTGTGTCTCACAGCATATGTGGGTGGGCTAGTTGCTTCCATTGTGTGAAAGGGGGCTGCTTGTGGTCTTTGTGTGCGGTGTTTATGGTGTGGCTGTGTTCCATGTGGTGACTGTGTATAACGTTGACTATCTTCAGGGGGTAACTGTGTTGGGGTGAGTAAGGGGGGTGAGTGTAACACAATTTGGGCGTGAGTGTGACAGCTTTAGGAGATTGACGGGATGTGTGACAGGATAAGTGGAGTGAGGGGGCGTGGTACAGTATTAGTGTGCAATGGTGGTGAGCAAGACAAGCCTGGGGTTGAGAGAGGGTGAGTGATTGTGATAGGAGAGGGGTGGTGAGTGATTGTGGCAGGGTGAGTGAGGGGGTGACAGTGTATGGGGGCTGAGTGACAGTATGTGCAGAAGCTATGTTAATTACAGTCTCCACATAGTGATGACCTTTTTATTTATTTTGTATTACATTTGCTTCTCCCTGTGCAGGAAGGGAGGCATAATAAAATCCATGGTGGTCCAGTGCTGGTGGATTCCCTGGTGGATTCCTTGGTGGTTTAGTGGGCTGCTGGTACATTCCCTGATGGTCCAGTGGGCTGCTGCTGGATTCCTTGGTGGTCCTGTGGGTCCCTGGTGCAGCTGCAATTCTCTTAGTCTGACACTCTGTGATGACGTCAGAGCGCAGACTGGGAAGCACAGTGCCTGCGCTCTAACTCCCCTACAGAGTGCGGAATCACAAGAGAGTGAGGCTGCACCACCAGGGAAGGTGATTTAAAGAGCAGGTGGGAAGATCTTTTGATCGTGCCATGCTACATTAAAAAGAAGTGATGCCGGGCTGCTCAGGGAGGTCATTCTGGCTACATTACGTTGTTTGCGTGCGCATGCCTATGGTCTCACTGATGTTAGATCGATTACCTCCCTCCTGCTAAATGGCAGTAACCTTCACAGCAGTGCTTGTAACTGGTTTTACTTACTAATGGTATTAACAAATGAGATTTACTGCTTTACAAGTGGTGTTTCTGTTATTTTGTTCACTCTGCGTGATACATGCTGATCTTGTGTAATCCTTTATTCCCAACAGAGATGGTAACTACATCACATAGCGCCTTTACTGATCCCGAGTGATTCCTTGTAACATACTTTTCTGATCTCTATTTACCTGTTTTATTAGGTCCTGGCGTTCCGTCAGTCAGCGTACATAGCACCAACAATCCCTCAGGTCTGTTTATTTTTATTGGCATTGTGTCTCATCTTACACTATGGGAGCAGATCTGTAGCAAACTGCAAGTTTAATGAAATGTTTACCGTCTTGGCAGGTGCATACTCAAATGTCTCCGTGAACCTGAAATCAGGCTTTAATAATGGCTGCCCATGGCGATAATAGCATGCATGTAGTGGGTTACTCATAGCAGGAATGTGACTTTAATCTGCCTTCCTGAACGATCACATTATGGTCCATCGAAGTGAATACTATGGGGTCGATGATCCAGTGCTGGTATATCTAGGAAATAAAGATGGGAGTGAAATATCTTTCTGACCGCAGGTACGGCATGCGTGACACTTATTTCTTTTTCTCTCATTTACACAGATTTTTTTACTATAGAAAACAATTCCGTGTTGAAGGAAGCAATTTCACAGAAAAAGATTTTCAAGAGTGAAATAAAGATGATTCAAATTGAAGATTATGGTAAAAATTCAGATTTTGTCTTGGAAACACTTTAAAGAATTCAGGAGAAGCCGTGAACAGTTGTCTTAAACGTCTTATGTCTTTTTTGGTTTAAGAACTCCCTCTGCGCCTTTCATTCCCCAAGGATTTTACGGAGAAGAACCGATACCCTCTCCTGCTCATCATGTACGTAGCGCTCTTATCTCATTAATCTTAGAGAAGTCAGTTATGCACATTAAGGAGCGTGCTCGAGGCTTTCAGGTGCCCGCCGGTGTTCTGAGACCTGGCACCTTGATGGCACTTTGTTAGGTGTCCTTAGAGGATCATAAAAGAACAAGCATATATTATATGAAATGGCCAGTCAGATCTATTATATGGCCAGTTATTCCACTTATATTATATGACCGGTCAGTCCATTTATATTATGTGACCAGTCAGTCCACTTATATTATGTGACCAGTCAGTGGCCAGTCATTTCACTTATATTATATGGCCAGTCAGTCTACTTATATTATATGGCCAGTCATTTCACTTATATTATATGGCCAGTCAGTCCACTTATATTATATGGCCAGTCATTCCATTTATATTATATGGCCAGTTATTCCACTTATATTATATGACCGGTCAGTCCATTTATATTATATGGCCAGTTATTCCATTTATATTATATGATCAGTCAGTCCATTTATATTATATGGCCAGTTATTCATATCATTCTCATGTCAGTCTACTTATATTATGTGACCCAGTATATCAGTCCACTTATATTATATGACCGGTCAGTCCATTTATATTATATGGCCAGTTATTCCATTTATATTATATGATCAGTCAGTCCATTTATATTATATGGCCAGTTATTCAATTTATATTATATGATCAGTCAGTCTACTTATATTATGTGACCAGTCAGTCCACTTATATTATGTGACCAGTCAGTCTACTTATATTATATGGCCAGTCATTTCACTTATATTATATGACCGGTCAGTCCATTTATATTATATGGCCAGTTATTCCATTTATATTATATGACCAGTCAGTCTACTTATATTATGTGACCAGTCAGTCCACTTATATTATGTGACCAGTCAGTCTACTTATATTATGTGACCAGTCAGTCCACTTATATTATGTGACCAGTCAGTCTACTTATATTATGTGACCAGTCAGTCTACTTATATTATGTGACCAGTCAGTCCACTTATATTATGTGACCAGTCAGTCCACTTATATTATGTGACCAGTCAGTCTACTTATATTATATGGCCAGTCATTTCACTTATATTATATGGCCAGTCAGTCCACTTATATTATATGGCCAGTCATTTCACTTATATTATATGGCCAGTCAGTCCACTTATATTATATGGCCAGTCATTCCATTTATATTATATGGCCAGTCATTCCACTTATATTATATGACCAGTCAGTCCACTTATATTATATGGCCAGTCATTCCATTTATATTATATGGCCAGTCAGTCCACTTATATTATGTGACCAGTCAGTCCACTTATATTATGTGACCAGTCAGTCTACTTATATTATGTGACCAGTCAGTCTACTTATATTATGTGACCAGTCAGTCCACTTATATTATGTGACCAGTCAGTCTACTTATATTATATGGCCAGTCATTTCACTTATATTATATGGCCAGTCATTTCACTTATATTATATGGCCAGTCAGTCCACTTATATTATATGGCCAGTCATTTCACTTATATTATATGGCCAGTCAGTCCACTTATATTATATGGCCAGTCATTCCATTTATATTATATGGCCAGTCATTCCACTTATATTATATGACCAGTCAGTCCACTTATATTATATGGCCAGTCATTCCATTTATATTATATGGCCAGTCAGTCCACTTATATTATGTGACCAGTCAGTCCACTTATATTATGTGACCAGTCAGTCTACTTATATTATATGGCCAGTCATTTCACTTATATTATATGGCCAGTCATTTCACTTATATTATATGGCCAGTCGGTCCACTTATATTATATGACCAGTCAGTCTACTTATATTATATGGCCAGTCATTTCACTTACATTATATGGCCAGTCAGTCCACTTATATTATATGGCCAGTCAGTCCACTTATATTATATGACCAGTCAGTCTACTTATATTATATGGCCAGTCATTTCACTTACATTATATGGCCAGTCAGTCCACTTATATTATATGGCCAGTCATTCCACTTATATTATATGACTAGTCAGTCCACTTATATTATATGGCCAGTCATTCCACTTATACTATATGGCCAGTCAGTCCATTTTTATTATATGGCCAGTTATTCCACTTATATTATATGGCCAGTCAGTCCATTTATATTATATGGCCAGTCATTCCATTTATATTATATGGCCAGTCAGTCCACTTATATTGTACGACCAGTCAGACCTATTATATCACACATGGAGACCATTAAGGTTTTATATCACACCATGTCAGCAGACCAGTCTGATGTGAATATTCTATGTACATTGACATGTTGTCTTGATGTTGGGCCAAGACGGTCGGGTAATCACTATAACCTGAGTGCGCTGCAGCTTTCTCTTGTAGTGATGGTGGTCTTTCTGGCTGCTTCTGCTGAGCTAGAACCCGTTGTCAGGAATGACTAACTTCTAAATCACAAGCACAGGACTTGGCACACTTCACTTACTGAAATAGATTCTCATTAAATCCCCGACCTTCATCTCAACTAGACATGTGCACCAGTGAAATTTTCATTTCGTACTAAATAAAAGGGGCATGCGGAAGGAGTTAACCTCCCCTTTGTTAAAATGGGGGTCATAGTGACCTCCATACTGATTTATATTTAGTTTGAAATGACAGTTTTGGCTGTTTAGGCGACATGCCCCTATTTGCGGCATGCCACGAGTAGGGGCATGCAGGAGAATTTATCCTCCCTTTTATTAATATGGGGGTTATAGTGACCCCCATAGGTTTTAATGGGGGGGTAGGAATTAATATTATTACAAGGAGGAAGCTCCTTTCGTGCATGCGCAGTGTTATTTCTCCGTGCTGTGGGGGTTAATCCCCTTGCAGCACGGAGTCTATTAAACGAACAAAGCGAAAAGGTAATGCATTCGGCATTTGCCCTTTTATGTCATATGTGGTGCTTTGGTTTACGTTTTAGTAAACGAATATGAAAAAACCTGAAAATTAATGTCTAATCACAACACCGAAAATAATTAGCCATGTAAATACAGGAGTTTGAGAACACTGAAAACGACCACTCAATAGATCGTCCTATGCTAGGTCACGCTCAGGTCTGACGCGTGCTTCACCGTAACAGTGAGGACTGTCTGTGTTTGTTTTATCTCTCGTGTAGATCTGGACAGCCATTGTGAGTCGAATCAGTCTACGATATGACTGGCTAAGGTTTTCTCTGTAATGGAACATATGGTCAACATGAGGATGCAACGAGGGCGAGCTAGCTGAGCTTTTCTCACTCTTCCCATAAACTCTTGTTTTTGGCTGATTTGCATATGATCGGGGTCTCCGTAAATTAAATGAGTAATCCTCTCATAGATGATTTACTCCCCTTTACATTTTTACCTCCATAGAATATCACCCATCACAATTCCTGCTTCCCTAAAATATCTGTGTACCCTGTACATTGCCTCCTCCAAAGACTCTCTAACCCCACTAGTTCCACACTCCCCTTTACTCCCAGATATTCTTCAATCACAGACATTCCCTGTCCCAGATGCCAGATTGTGTGAATCTTTGTGCAGATTAGAGAATAGACCCAGTGTGTTTTCCACACACATTTCATTGCTCGGCTGAGACCAAGGGGCAGTTTGTGATGAATGGGTTTGAGGTCTCAGTCTTGCCCTGTTTTTTTTCTGTAGAGATGAATCCCCTGGCAGCCAACTGGTGACAGACAAGTTCCATATAGACTGGGACTCCGTGCTTATTAATTCAGATAACGTTATCGTTGCTCGATTTGATGGAAGAGGCAGCGGATTTCAAGGACTGAAAATCTTACAGGAGGTCCATCGTGGAATTGGATCTGTAGAAGTAAAGGATCACATAGCTGCTGTAGAGTGAGATTTACAAAGATTTCTGTTGTTTTTTTTTTTGGTGTATTATGTAATATTTTCATTCCCTGTGAACCTGAATCTCTCCCTTCTTCCATTGTCTATTCCATTAGATCCCTCCCTTCAATCTATTGTCTCTCCTCTCATTCTTTCCTCTATCTTCTTTCATCTCACTCCTACACCTCGTTCCCTCGTTTCTCACAAATGCTTTATCCATGATGGGTGAATGCTCTGGGAAAATGAATTATTAGAGGCTTAGTTTATATAAAGTTTACATTCAAGCTTCAGTAATGTGTTAAAATTATGACATAATGCCAATTTTACATTTTATTTTTTTAAATAAACACAACCTGAACCTCAAGAGAGAAACTTGACTTCAAGACAGAGAGCACTTATAAATATTAGTGAAACTATGAGAGAGTGTTACGTGTACCATGTAGAACTGACTGAGAGAGGGAGTGCACACTCTGCCACGTGAAAATGACTGTGAGAGGGAAGGGAGTGCACACTCTGCCACGTGAAAATGACTGCGAGAGGGAGTGCACGCTCTGCCATGTGAAAATGACTGTGAGAGGGAGGGAGTGCACACTCTGCCAGGTAGAACTGACTGAGAGAGGGAGTGCACACTCTGCCACGTAGAACTGACTGAGAGAGGGAGTGCACACTCTGCCACGTGGAACTGACTGAGAGAGGGAGAGAGTGCACACTCTGCCACATGTAACTGATTGAAAGAGGGAGTGCACACATTGCCACATGGAACTGACTGAGAGAGGGAGGGAGTGCACACTTTGCCACGTGGAACTGATTGAAAGAGGGAGTACACACTCTGCCACACGGAACTGACTGAGAGATGGGGGGAAGTGCACACTCTGCCATGTGGAATTGATTGAGAGAGGGAGGGCGCATTCTGCCACGTGAAACTGATTGAGAGAGAGGGAGTGCACACTCTGCCACGTAGAAATAACTGAAAAAGGGAGGTAGTGCACACTCTGCCACATGAAATGAACTGAGAGAGAGAGTGATCGCTGATAGATACACTGCGTTATATCGCTGATAGATACACTGCGTTATATCGCTGATAGATACGGCGTTATATCACTGATAGATACACCGCGTTATACCGCTGATAGATACTGTTATATCACTGATAGATACGGTTATATCGCTGATAAATACACTGTGTTATATCGCTGATAAATACACTGTGTTATATCGCTGACAAATACACTGTGTTATATCGCTGATAGATACTGTTATATCGCTGATAGATACTGTTATATCACTGATAGATACTGTGTTATATCGCTGATAGATACTGCGTTATATCGCTGATAGATACTGAGTTATATCGCTGATAGATACTGAGTTATATCGCTGATAGATACTGTGTTATATCGCTGATAGATACATTGTGTTATATCGCTGATAGATACATTGTGTTATATCGCTGATAAATACACTGCGTTATATCGCTGATAGATACT
This sequence comes from Pelobates cultripes, assembly GCA_933207985.1. NCBI lineage: Eukaryota > Metazoa > Chordata > Amphibia > Anura > Pelobatidae > Pelobates > Pelobates cultripes. The sequence goes on from OW240918.1 coordinate 1,155,573, forward strand.
GTTATATCGCTGATAGATACTGTTATATCGCTGATAGATACTGAGTTATATCGCTGATAGATACACTGCGTTATATCGCTGATAGATACTGCGTTATATCGCTGATAGATACTGAGTTATATCGCTGATAGATACTGCGTTATATCGCTGATAGATACATTGTGTTATATCGCTGATAGATACATTGTGTTATATCGCTGATACTGTTATATCGCTGATAGATACTGTTATATCGCTGATAGATACTGCGTTATATCGCTGATAGATACTGTTATATCGCTGATAGATACTGAGTTATATCGCTGATAGATACACTGCGTTATATCGCTGATAGATACTGCGTTATATCGCTGATAGATACTGAGTTATATCGCTGATAGATACACTGCGTTATATCGCTGATAGATACTGCGTTATATCGCTGATAGATACATTGTGTTATATCGCTGATAGATACATTGTGTTATATCGCTGATAAATACACTGCGTTATATCGCTGATAGATACTGTTATATCGCTGATAGATACTGAGTTATATCGCTGATAGATACACTGCGTTATATCGCTGATAGATACACTGCGTTATATCGCTGATAGATACACTGCGTTATTTCGCTGATAGATACTGCGTTATATCGCTGATAGATACTGCGTTATATCGCTGATAGATACACTGCGTTATATCGCTGATAGATACTGAGTTATATCGCTGATAGATACTGAGTTATATCGCTGATAGATACACTGCGTTATATCGCTGATAGATACACTGCGTTATATCGCTGATAGATACTGCGTTATATCGCTGATAGATACTTCGTTATATCGCTGATAGATACTTCGTTATATCGCTGATAGATACTGCGTTATATCGCTGATAGATACTGCGTTATATCGCTGATAGATACTGCGTTATATCGCTGATAGATACTGCGTTATATCGCTGATAGATACATTGTGTTATATTGCTGATAGATACACTGCGTTATATGGCTGATAGATACACTGCGTTATATCGCTGATAGATACTGCGTTATATCGCTGATAGATACATTGTGTTATATGGCTGATAGATACACTGCGTTATATGGCTGATAGATACACTGCGTTATATCGCTGATAGATACTGTGTTATATCTCTGATAGATACTGCGTTATATCGCTGATAGATACATTGTGTTATATTGCTGATAGATACACTGCGTTATATGGCTGATAGATACACTGCGTTATATCGCTGATAGATACTGCGTTATATCGCTGATAGATACATTGTGTTATATGGCTGATAGATACACTGCGTTATATGGCTGATAGATACACTGCGTTATATCGCTGATAGATACACTGCGTTATATGGCTGATAGATACACTGCGTTATATCGCTGATAGATACTGCGTTATATCGCTGATAGATACACTGCGTTATATGGCTGATAGATACACTGCGTTATATGGCTGATAGATACACTGCTTTATATCGCTGATAGATACTGCGTTATATCGCTGATAGATACATTGTGTTATATGGCTGATAGATACACTGCGTTATATGGCTGATAGATACACTGCGTTATATCGCTGATAGATACTGTGTTATATCTCTGATAGATACTGCGTTATATCGCTGATAGATACATTGTGTTATATTGCTGATAGATACACTGCGTTATATCGCTGATAGATACTGTGTTATATCGCTGATAGATACATTGTGTTATATTGCTGATATAAATACACTGAGTGATATATGTTCCCTACATTCGCTGTAGAATGTCTTCGTCCAGTACTAAGTGTTTCCCTCTTGTCACCGCAGATGGTTATTGAGAGAACCGTTTATTGATCCCAACAGAATCAGCATCTATGGAAAGGTAATCCATAGATTATGGGCAAAATATTACTTAGAGTGGGGTGCACACAAAGCCCTGGCCTGGGAGAAAGATAGGGAACATGAGTGGGTCTAAGTGGGTGAAATGTCATTTTACTTTGTTTGGTAAGGTTGGGTGGGAGGGGTAACTTTCTTACCTTTTTTTTATAAAATACATTCTTTACATTATTTTCACAAGGGCAGCTTGTAGACCAGTAGCAAAGAATCAAAGTTTGTTTCCTCAGAAATAACAATATGATTACAATGTCTCCACCCAGGGCTACGGAGGGTACATCGCTTCCATGATTATTAAAGCCAGTGAGAGGCTGTTTAAATGTGGGGCCTTGTTTGCACCAATCACAGATATGAATCTGTATGGTGAGTATTATCTGTTTGTCCGCTATAGTCAGTTTGAGGAACTAGTAGACTGTAAGCTCTGGTGGTTTGTATGACAGGCAGTAGCCGTCATTGCCAATATAATGACGCATCCAGAGCTCAGAATCTACAGGTATGGGTATGTCCTGATGGGCAAGGTGGGTTTTCTTCCTGGTGAGTTGTAAGTAACTGGTATCTGATGTTTGATACGGTTGGTTACTGCTGTTGAAGTGTAAGTGATGATTGACATGGTGGATTACTACTACTGAGATATGGTCGTCTGCCATCATGCATGGTGGGTTGTTACTGGTTGGCATGTTGGGTATCTGCTGAAAGGCATTATGGGTATTCCTGTATAGTGTATATCTGAGAAAGATATCTAATAACTGTATCTCTGCCTCAATGCAGCATCTGCATTTTCTGAGCGTTACCTTGGAATGCCATCGAAAGAAGAGAATACCTATCAGGTAAACCCGTGTCTAATTAGATACGTGTCGCAATGTGGAGATCGAGACATTTAAAGCTTATCCTGTGTTTTCTCCAGGCTTCCAGCGTCCTACACAACATTCACGGCTTTAAACTGAAGAATTTGTTACTGATTCATGGAACAGCAGATGGTGAGGAAACCAGGAAGAAACAATTAGATCTCTGAGAATATCTGTCTTTAGATCAGGAAATGGCTGACTACATACCTTCTACACATCTAGATTTCATAGCTACATTGTATGCTGGGTTATAAAAGGCACACGTCCATCATATTCAACTTAACCACTCATCTCTGGGGTTTATAGCAACACTTCCACTACCATTACAATTTACACTCATTTAAGTGGTTATGGTCGCAACATCTTGCCTCCCAGATTCCTTCCTCTCTGTGCTGTGTGATGAAGAGTTAGCTGAGAGCGCCAGAAGGCAGGCCAACAGCAACTTGTATTATGCAATTATTACTTATATTATTATTAAAACACCTTAGTGCATGAGGTATTATACAGATACCAAAATCATGTTATCTCCTGAGGATGGAGTTCAATCATGTGCATAATATATATAAAGACGCTGTTACTGAGCAGCCTGTACCCCTAGCTGGGTACCTCCGCCAAGGACCGCTTCCTAGCTGGAACAGGGGACAAACCGCAGCACTTTTGCCCACAGTCGCTGTGGCTTGACTGGGGTCCTGGAACTGCTCCCTCCTGGAGCCGAATGGGGAATTAGCTCTAGTCCTTACAAGAACTTTCCTCGTTGAATCTCCTGCAAGCTGGAACAGCAGACACAGAAATAAATCTTCTTGCCCTCCAATAACAGGACGACACAAAGTTTTGGAGTGTAAGCTGGAATAGATTTTAATGGTGCCACACTTGGCCTTTTATGACAGTCCCCAAGCAAGGGGTACGCCCACACATGGACCTTGATGGGGACAGGGACACAAACTTACAAACCAATAATAACACATTTACAATGTAAGGCATTCCCACATAAGGCAATCCCTCCCCTCTGCTTGGGAGATAATTAGATCAGATACTGCATTAACCAAATTATCTCCAGGCAGAAAAAACACATATTTCTAAAAAGTCCCAAAAATACCCCAAAACACATGATAGCCTCACAAGCTGGAATACATTTTAATGGTGCCACACTTGCCCTTATATGACAATCCCCATGCAAGGGGCACGCCAACATGGACCTTGTTGGGGACAGGGACACAAACTTAGAAACCAATAATAAGAGTTTTAATGCATGAAACTCCCACATACAATACAATAAGCCCCCTTATAAGATAATTGATTCAAGCACTATACTAAACTCCATTATCTCCAAACAAAAAAACACGTTTTTACAAAACCCCCAAAATACCTTAAAACACATAAAATCCCCATATAGCCCTGATCTGGGTGATCAACATAACCAAAAATCATCCAGAGCAGTTCAGAGGTTCAGAAAGTCTTTATTTGACTTACCGCAGACATGGTCCCATGTCCAAAACAGTTCCAGAGAATCAGGGCTTGCGGTCGGTCTAGTTCGGTAGTATGAAAACAAACAAACTACCGAACAGAGTCAAAAGTCTTACCCTGGAGCTTGTTCCCCTCATCCAGACGAATGATCTCACCGAACAGTGCTCTTCTAACTTGTATAGAAACGAACGCAGGCGATGATGGAAGTCTAGCGGTGTTCGGGAGTTTCTTGAGCTGATTTTAGTTCCAGGAGATTCATGCCCAAACACTGCTGCCTGCGTTCATCCGAACAAGATGGCTGCCACCTCGTGGTTGTCTATAGGAATTGCGGCCACCCAGATGAACAATTAGAACACTGCGGTGAGAAACGTTCCAAGTTCTTAATAGGTGTTAACAAGCTCCAGGGTGGTCTCGGGTTCATGTGGTTGTTCGGTAAACGAACCATATAATCCCAATTGCACGAACAGAGACTTTTACATTATTTTTCACAGGGTCCATAGTCTGTGGGCTGAAGGCTGGCAAGCAGGCTCCTCCAGGAGCTCATAGCAAACTCAGGTAAAAAGGGGAGTTTGTCACGGACACACTGAAATCTAACATGTGTGCATATATTTTAACTTGAAATTGTGTAGTGTGTGTATGTAAGGAATACAGTGTGTGTGTATGTAGGAAATCCAGTGTGTGTAGGGGATAAAGTGTGTTTGTATGAAGGGAATCCAGTGTGTGTACGGGATGTAGTGTATGCAGGGAATCCACACACTTGATTCCCCACACAGGGGCGTATTAGCCGCAAGGCAAACAAGGCATTTGCCTTGGGCGGCATTTTTCAGGGGGCGGCAAAAAAGCCGCCCCCAAATGCCCAGGGCAAAAGCCTTGTTAGCCTCGCGGCTAACAGACATGCTGAGCAGGCAGCGCTGGGCGGGCGGACGGCCGGCGAGGGAGCTCTTCCCCTGAGCCTTCTGCTCAGCTCCCTCGCGCGCCGCCAAGTGAGGCTGGGAGCCGGAATATGACGTCATATTTCGGCTCCCGGCCTCACTCTGCTGGCGGCGCGCGAGGGAGCTGAGCAGAGCGCTCAGGGGAAGAGCTCCCTCGCCGGCCGTCCGCTCGCCCAGCGCCGCCCGCCCGCCCTGCACCAACTGGACCCCAGGACTCCAGGGAGAGGAAGAACCCCCCCAGCATTCCCAAAGGTAAGGAGGCTGGGGGGTTAAATAAAAATAAAACACAAGTGAGTGTGTTAGTGTGTGTGTGTGTGTTAGTGTGTGTGTGTGTGTATGTTACTGTTAATGTGTTTGTCTGTTAGTGTGTGTGTCTGTTAGTGTGTATATGTTAGTGTCAGTGTGTGTGTCTGTTAGTGTGTGTGTATGTTAGTGTTAGTGTGTGTGTATGTTAATGTTAGTGTGTGTGTGTGTCTGTAAGTGTGTGTGTGTATGTTAGTGTGTGTGTCTGTTAGTGTGTGAGTCTGTTAGTGTGTGTGTCTGTCTGTTAGTGTGTGTGTGTGTTTGCCTGTTAGTGTGTGTGTGTGTGTTTGCCTGTTAGTGTGTGTGTCTGTTAGTGTGTTTGCCTGTTAGTGTGTGTCTGTGAGTGTGTGTGTCTGTTAGTGAGTGAGTGTGTTTGTGAGTGAGTGTGTGTGTCTGTTAGCTAGTGAATGCGTATCTGTCAGTGAATGTGTGTGTGTATTTAGAAGGCGGAGCAGGGGGGAAGGGTTGGGTGGCGGTTGCGCGGGTGGGGGTAGCGCGGGGGGGGTGTCTGAGTTTTGTCCTGCCTAGGGCAGCATAAAACCAGGATACACCACTGTCCCCACATACACACACACTACACCCTCTACACAGTCTGTTAGTGTGTGTGTGAGTCTGTTAGTGTGTGTGTGTCTGTTAGTGTGTGTGTGTCTGTCTGTTAGTGTGTGTGTCTGCCTGTTAGTGTGTGTGTGTGTTTGCCTGTTAGTGTGTGTGTGTGTGTGTTTGCCTGTTAGTGTGTGTGTGTGTTTGCCTGTTAGTGTGTGTGCTGTTAGTGTGTGTGTTGTTAGTGTGTGTGTTGTTAGTGTGTGTGCTGTTAGTGTGTTTGCCTGTTAGTGTGTGTGTGTCTGTTAGTGAGTGTGTTTGTTAGTGAGTGTGTGTCTGTTAGTGAGTGTGTGTTTCTGTTAGCTAGTGAATGCGTATCTGTCAGTGAATGTGTGTGTGTATATTTAGAAGGCGGAGCAGGGGGGAAGGGTTGGGTGGCGGTTGCACGGGTGGGGGTAGCGCGGGGGGGTGTCTGAGTTTTGTCCTGCCTAGGGCAGCATAAAACCAGGATACACCACTGTCCCCACATACACACACACTACACCCTCTACACACACTGGATTCCCTACATACACACTGGATTCCCTACATACACACACACTACATCCTTTACACTCACTGGATCCCCTACACACACACTACACCCCCTACACACACTGGATTCCCTACATACACACACACACACTACAAGTCAGCGATAGTGACGAGGGGTATGACCCAATACCTGTAATACAGAGATAGTGAGGAGGACTATGACCCAATACCTGTAATACAGCGATACTGACGAGGAGTCCAGATAGTCATCCCTGTTTCTGTAACCAGCGCTCCACATCTGCTGTCCTAGTCACTCTGAACAGATGTAATGACGTGGCTTGTGAGTTTAAGTATCAGTTAGTCTAAGCGAGAATTCAAAGTGAAATTAAAGTAAAAAAGTCAGTTCTACCTCTGGTTCAACTACTTTCATCTAAAATTTTAAATTCACTTGAGAACCCTATGTATGTTTATATATATATATATTATATTGTAAATGGTTAGTGTATATCTCCATTTAAGGGTGAGATAAAATGAATTAGAAGACAGTGTTTTACAATCTTTATGCGGAAGATTAACCTTGATACAACCCAGTCTATTCCCTAAACTTCTTTGTCCATTTTTCGGAGCCCTATTTCGATCAGAAGCCATTGGCTGTGATTCTCGCTGGTGCCTGAAATTCATTTTACTCACAATATGTTTGTTTTTTTTTCTTCAGCAAAAGTCCATTTCCAGCATTCGGCCGAATTAATCAAACATTTGATCAAGGTTGGAGTGAACCACACAATGCAGGTAAGGAACATTGCCTAACCGTGCTCTCGGAATGTGTATATAGGAGAGATGGTAACCGTGCTCTCGTAATGTGTATATAGGAGAGATAGTAACCGTGCTCTCGCAATGTATAAATAGGAGATATAGTAACCGTGCTCTCGCAATGTGTAAATAGGAGAGATAGTAACCGTGCTCTCGGAATGTGTAAATAGGAGAGATGGTAACCGTGCTCTCGCAATGTGTAAATAGGAGAGAGAGTAACCGTGCTCTCGCAATGTGTAAATAGGAGAGATAGTAACCGTGCTCTCGGAATGTGTAAATAGGAGAGATAGTAACCGTGCTCTCGCAATGTGTAAATAGGAGAGATAGTAACCGTGCTTTCGTAATGTGTATATAGGAGAGATAGTAACCGTGCTCTCGCAATGTGTATATAGGAGAGATAGTAACCGTGCTCTCGGAATGTGTAAATAGGAGAGATAGTAACCGTGCTCTCGGAATGTGTAAATAGGAGAGATAGTAACCGTGCTCTCGGAATATGTAAATAGGAGAGAGAGTAACCGTGCTCTCGGAATGTGTAAATAGTAGATAGTACCCGTGTTTATTCATGTGATTGAGTTTACTGCAGTGCCTTAACCCAATTATGTTAATTAGTGTTCCCATTGGTTTGTGTCCCTTTTGTCACAGTTTACCACCAGGTCCAGGGGGTGTGCCTCGGGCCTGAAAACTTGTTTTAAAGAAAGTCCTTTTGTGTGCATTAAACAGACCTCCTTGACCCTTTCTTGAAGCCTTGGCTCATGCTTGGGGGATGGGATAACTACACTCTAGGGATTGCTATAATCACACTATACTACCCAGGGTAAGCTCTTGTGAGAGCTATTCTTGTTCCTGCTACACTCTTTGGAGGAAGAGAGGTCTGCCCACTGGAAGCTGGATCCTGGCCTTGGGTCCAGGGTGGGTGAAGGATGGCGAGACCCCGGGGCAGCTGCATCACTGAAAGTGGGGTCTGCAGTGCTGATGGTGTCGGTTGGAGTGCTTGGAGTCCTCGGCAAGCACTAGGAGCATCGATTGGCGGAGTTCCAGCGTTCCGTCACAATGATATTTATGTAATTCAGATACATTTACTGGATCATTTAATGGATTGCCATTTAATAATTACCGGATCTATTAATGGATTCTGATATTATTAGTACAATCAAGTATAATCGCTGGATCTAATAGAATCTGATATAATCATATCATCTAATAATATAATCTGATATAACTGGATCTAAATACAATCTGGTATTATTACAGAATATAATAATATAATCTGATATTATTTGATCTAATGATACAATCTGGTATTATTACAGAATCTAATAATACAATCTGTTATTATTACAGGATCTAATAATATAATCTGATATTATTACAGGATCTAATAATACAATCTGTTATTATTACAGGATCTAATAATATAATCTGGTATTACTGGATCTAATAATACAATCTGGTATTATTACAGGATCTAATGATATAATCTGACATTACCGGATCTAATAATACAATCTGATATTATTACAGGATCTAATAATATAATCTGATATTACTGGATCTAATAATATAATCTGGTATTACTGGATCTAATAATACAATCTGGTATTATTACAGGATCTAATAATACAATCTGTTATTATTACAGGATCTTATAATATAATCTGATATTACAGGATCTAATAATACAATCTGTTATTATTACAGGATCTAATAATATAATCTGATATTACTGGATCTAATAATACAATCTGGCATTATTACAGGATCTAATAATATAATCTGATATTACTGGATCTAGTAATACAATCTGGCATTATTACAGGATCTAATAATATAATCTGACATTACCGGATCTAATAATATAATCTGGTATTACTGGATCTAATAATACAATCTGGTATTATTACATGATCTAATAATATAATCTGACATTATCGGATCTAATAATACAATCTGGCATTATTACAGGATCTAATGATATAATCTGACATTACCGGATCTAATAATACAATCTGATATTATTGCAGGATCTAATAATATAATCTGATATTACTGGATCTAATAATACAATCTGGTATTATTACAGGATCTAATAATATATTCTGATATTACAGGATCTAATAATATAATCGGGTATTATCACATGATCTAATAATACAATCTGATATTATTACATGATCTAATAATATAATTTGATATTACCGGATATAATAATAATCTGATATTACTGGATCTAATAATACAATCTGGTATTAATACAGGATCTAATAATATAATCTGATATTACTGGATCTAATAATACAATCTGGTATTATTACATGATCTAATAATATAATCTGATATTACTGGATCTAATAATACAATATGATATTATTACAGGATCTAGTAATATAATCTGATATTACCAGATATAATAATACAATCTGGTATTATTACAGGATCTAATAATACAATCTGATATTATTACAGGATCTAATAATATAATCTGATATTATTACAGGATCTAATAATACAATCTGTTATTATTACAGGATCTAATAATATAATCTGGTATTACTGGATCTAATAATACAATCTGATATTATTACAGGATCTAATAATATAATCTTATATTACCGGATATAATAATAATCTGATATCACTGGATCTAATAATACAATCTGGTGTTATTACAGAATCTAATAATATAATCTGATATTACCGGATCTAATAATAAAATTGGCATTATTACAGGATCTAATTATATAATCTGATATTACTTGATCTAATAATATAATCTGATATTACCGGATATAATAATAATCTGATATTAATGGATCTAATAATATAATCTGTTATTACAGAATCTAATAATATCTGATATCACTGGATCTAATAATACAATCTGGTATTATTACAGGATCTAATAATATAATCTGATATTACTGGATCTAGTAATACAATCTGGTATTATTACAGGATCTAATAATATAATCTGACATTACTGGATCTAATAATACAATCTGGTATTATAACAGGATCTAATAATATAATCTGACATTACTGGATCTAATAATACAATCTGGTATTATTACATGATCTAATAATATAATCTGACATTACTGGATCTAATAATACAATCTGGTATTATTACATGATCTAATAATAGAATCTGATATTACTGGATCTAATAATACAATCTGGTATTATTACAGGATCTAATAATACAATCTGATATTACTGGATCTAATAATACAATCTGGTATTATTACAGGATCTAATAATACAATCTGATATTACTGGATCTAATAATACAATCTGATATTATTACAGGATCTAATAATACAATCTGATATTACTGGATCTAATAATACAATCTGATATTATTACAGGATCTAATAATATAATCTGATATTACCGGATCTAATAATACAATCTGGTATTATTACAGGATCTAATAATATAATCTGATATTACTGGATCTAATAATACAATCTGATATTATTACAGGATCTAATAATATAATCTTATATTACCGGATATAATAATAATCTGATATCACTGGATCTAATAATACAATCTGGTATTATTACAGGATCTAATAATATAATCTGATATTACTGGATCTAATAATACAATCTGGTATTATTACAGGATCTAATAATATAATCTGATATTACTGGATCTAATAATACAATCTGGTATTATTACAGGATCTAATAATATAATCTGGTATCACTGGATCTAATAATACAATCTGGTATTATTACAGGATCTAATAATATAATCTGATATTACTGGATCTAGTAATACAATCTGGTATTATAACAGGATCTAATAATATAATCTGATATTACCGAATATAATAATAATCTGATATTACTGGATCTAATAATACAATCTGATATTATTACAGGATCTAATAATATAATCTGATATTACTGGATCTAGTAATACAATCTGGTATTATTACAGGATCTAATAATATAATCTGATATTACTGGAACTAATAATACAATCTGGTATTATTACAGGATCTAATAATATAATCTGATATTACTGGATCTAATAATACAATCTGATATTATTACAGGATCTAATAATATAATCTGATATTACTGGATCTAATAATACAATCTGGTATTATTACAGGATCTAATAATATAATCTGATATTACTGGATCTAATAATAATCTGATATTACTGGATCTAATAATACAATCTGATATTATTACAGGATCTAATAATATAATCTGATATTACCGGATCTAATAATACAATCTGATATTATTACAGGATCTAATAATATAATTTTATATTACCGGATATAATAATACAATCTGGTATTATTACAGGATCTAATAATATAATCTGATATCACTGGATCTAATAATACAATCTGGTATTATTACAGGATCTAATAATATAATCTGATATCACTGGATCTAATAATACAATCTGGTATTATAACAGGATCTAATTATATAATCTGATATTACTTGATCTAATAATATAATCTGATATTACCGAATATAATAATAATCTGGATATTAATGGATCTAATAATATAATCTGTTATTGAATCTAATAATATCATATCACTGGATCTAATAATACAATCTGGTATTATTACAGGATCTAATAATATAATCTGATATTACTGGATCTAATAATACAATCTGGTATTATTACAGGATCTAATAATATAATCTGATATTACTGGATCTAATAATACAATCTGGTATTATTACAGGATCTAATAATATAATCTGGTATCACTGGATCTAATAATACAATCTGGTATTATTACAGGATCTAATAATATAATCTGATATTACTGGATCTAGTAATACAATCTGGTATTATAACAGGATCTAATAATATAATCTGATATTACCGAATATAATAATAATCTGATATTACTGGATCTAATAATACAATCTGATATTATTACAGGATCTAATAATATAATCTGATATTACTGGATCTAGTAATACAATCTGGTATTATTACAGGATCTAATAATATAATCTGATATTACTGGAACTAATAATACAATCTGGTATTATTACAGGATCTAATAATATAATCTGATATTACTGGATCTAATAATACAATCTGATATTATTACAGGATCTAATAATATAATCTGATATTACTGGATCTAATAATACAATCTGATATTATTACAGGATCTAATAATATAATCTGATATTACTGGATCTAATAATACAATCTGATATTACTGGATCTAATAATACAATCTGATATTATTACAGGATCTAATAATATAATCTGATATTACCGGATCTAATAATACAATCTGATATTATTACAGGATCTAATAATATAATTTTATATTACCGGATATAATAATACAATCTGGTATTATTACAGGATCTAATAATATAATCTGATATCACTGGATCTAATAATACAATCTGGTATTATTACAGGATCTAATAATATAATCTGATATTACCGGATCTAGTAATACAATCTGATATTATTACAGGATCTAATAATATAATCTGACATTACCGGATCTAGCAATACAATCTGGTATTAATACAGGATCTAATAATATAATCTGATATCACTGGATCTAATAATATAATCTGATATTACCGAATATAATAATAATCTGATATTACCGGATCTAATAATACAATCTGGTATTATTACATGATCTAATAATATAATCTGATATCACTGGATCTAATAATACAATCTGGTATTATTACAGGATCTAATAATATAATCTGATATTACTGGATCTAATAATACAATCTGGTATTATTACATGATCTAATAATATAATCTGATATTACTGGATCTAATAATACAATCTGGTATTATTACATGATCTAATAATATAATCTGATATCACTGGATCTAGTAATACAATCTGGTATTATTACAGGATCTAATAATATAATCTGATATTACTGGATCTAGTAATACAATCTGGTATTATTACAGGATCTAATAATATAATCTGACATTACTGGATCTAATAATACAATCTGGTATTATTACATGATCTAATAATATAATCTGATATTACTGGATCTAATAATACAATCTGGTATTATTACAGGATCTAATAATATAATCTGATATTACTGGAACTAATAATACAATCTGGTATTATTACAGGATCTAATAATATAATCTGTTATTACAGGATCTAATAATACAATCTGATATTATTACAGGATCTAATAATATAATCTGACATTACCGGATCTAGCAATACAATCTGGTATTATTACAGGATCTAAAAATATAATCTGATATTACCGGATCTAGTAATACAACCTGGTATTATTACAGGATCTAATAATGTAATCTGATATTACAGGATCTAGTAATACAATCTGGTATTATTACAGGATCTAATAATGTTTTTAGTTTTAGCTATGTTAGGGGGATATCTGTGTGTGCAGGTGACTATTACTGTGCATAATTATTAGGCAACTTAACAAAAAACAAATATATACCCATTTCAATTATTTATTATTACCAGTGAAACCAATATAACATCTCAACATTCACAAATATACATTTCTGACATTCAAAAACAAAACAAAAACAAATCAGTGACCAATATAGCCACCTTTCTTTGCAAGGACACTCAAAAGCCTGCCATCCATGGATTCTGTCAGTGTTTTGATCTGTTCACCATCAACATTGCGTGCAGCAGCAACCACAGCCTCCCAGACACTGTTCAGAGAGGTGTACTGTTTTCCCTCCTTGTAAATCTCACATTTGATGATGGACCACAGGTTCTCAATGGGGTTCAGATCAGGTGAACAAGGAGGCCATGTCATTAGATTTTCTTCTTTTATACCCTTTCTTGCCAGCCACGCTGTGGAGTACTTGGACGCGTGTGATGGAGCATTGTCCTGCATGAAAATCATGTTTTTCTTGAAGGATGCAGACTTCTTCCTGTACCACTGCTTGAAGAAGGTGTCTTCCAGGAACTGGCAGTAGGACTGGGAGTTGAGCTTGACTCCATCCTCAACCCGAAAAGGCCCCACAAGCTCATCTTTGATGATACCAGCCCAAACCAGTACTCCACCTCCACCTTGCTGGCGTCTGAGTCGGACTGGAGCTCTCTGCCCTTTACCAATCCAGCCACGGGCCCATCCATCTGGCCCATCAAGACTCACTCTCATTTCATCAGTCCATAAAACCTTAGAAAAATCAGTCTTGAGATATTTCTTGGCCCAGTCTTGACGTTTCAGCTTGTGTGTCTTGTTCAGTGGTGGTCGTCTTTCAGCCTTTCTTACCTTGGCCATGTCTCTGAGTATTGCACACCTTGTGCTTTTGGGCACTCCAGTGATGTTGCAGCTCTGAAATATGGCCAAACTGGTGGCAAGTGGCATCGTGGCAGCTGCACGCTTGACTTTTCTCAGTTCATGGGCAGTTATTTTGCGCCTTGGTTTTTCCACACGCTTCTTGCGACCCTGTTGACTATTTTGAATGAAACGCTTGATTGTTCGATGATCACGCTTCAGAAGCTTTGCAATTTTAAGAGTGCTGCATCCCTCTGCAAGATATCTCACTATTTTTGACTTTTCTGAGCCTGTCAAGTCCTTCTTTTGACCCATTTTGCCAAAGGAAAGGAAGTTGCCTAATAATTATGCACACCTGATATAGGGTGTTGATGTCATTAGACCACACCCCTTCTCATTACAGAGATGCACATCACCTAATATGCTTAATTGGTAGTAGGCTTTCGAGCCTATACAGCTTGGAGTAAGACAACATGCATAAAGAGGATGATGTGGTCAAAATACTAATTTGCCTAATAATTCTGCACTCCCTGTACAATCTGGTATTATTACAGGATCTAATAATATAATCTGATATTACCGGATCTAGTAATACAATCTGGTATTATTACAGGATCTAATAATATAATCTGATATTACCGGATCTAGTAATACAATCTGATATTATTACAGGATCTAATAATATAATCTGATATTACCGGATCTAGTAATACAATCTGGCATTATTACAGGATCTAAAAATATAATCTGATATTACCGGATCTAGTAATACAACCTGGTATTATTACAGGATCTAATAATGTAATCTGATATTACAGGATCTAGTAATACAATCTGGTATTATTACAGGATCTAATAATGTAATCTGATATTACTGGATCTAGTAATACAATCTGGTATTATTACAGGATCTAATAATATAATCTGATATTACTGGATCTAGTAATACAATCTGGTATTACTGGATCTAATAATATAATCTGACATTACTGGATCTAATAATACAATCTGGTATTATTACAGGATCTAATAATATAATCTGTTATTACAGGATCTAATAATACAATCTGGTATTATTACAGGATCTAATAATATAATCTGATATTACTGGATCTAATAATACAATCTGGTATTATTACAGGATCTAATAATATAATCTGTTATTACAGGATCTAATAATACAATCTGGTATTATTACATGATCTAATAATATAATCTGATATTACCGGATCCCAATATAATAATAATCTGATATTAATGGGTCTAATAATATAATCTGATATTACAGGATCTAATAATATAATCTGTTATTACTGGATCTAATAATATAATCTGATATTAATGGGTCTAATAATAGACTCTAATATTACAGAATCTAATACTATAATTTTATATAATCACTGGATCGAGATAACACAAAAGAAAGGAAAATGGAGGATGCAATGCTAGGTATATAGAAATGGAATACAGTAATGGTACAAATTCCATAAATAAATCGTAACTTTTAATTAGTCATAATAAAAGGTCCAACTTGGACCCAACAAAAAAAGAAAAATAGTACTATTAGAAAATAATAATAAACATACACCTTAAAATATGCGTAGCTATAATAGCCCACTAATGAAAGTAAAATACAGAATAGAGGACACAAACATGTGAAAATTGTTGTCATAATGTCAAACAACTTGTCAATGGCTGTGCTAATGGTTATAATAGAATAACACACTCTAATCAATCAAAGTGATCGTACGATAAAGCTATTAGTCCGATAGTACTGAATTAGATTGTAATCAATTTTAGTGAGTTTTCGAATTCACAGTATCTTTAGCTGAAGAGCTACAATCATGAGTGTAATAAATGTTGCAATAATTGTTATGCACAATATAATTGGATGGTCACAGGGTGCTGTGTTCGGTCTGTTGCTGTTTTGAAAATTAGGTGCAACGCTATCACGAGCTCAACGGCTCAGTGTGATTTGATAGTTAGGATAGAGGAATGCAGGGATACGGGATCCGAAGGGAATCGAAGGTAAATAACATGCCCTGTTGTGCCTTCGTGGACACCCCTTAAGCCTGAAAAAGATTTTCCCTATCCTGTCCTGTAAAGTAGTTTACCCACCACCCGTAAATAAAATCGGTTTTGGTATTAAACCTAGTGCTGTTAAATGGATGAATGTAATAACAGAGCGGCTGAGATAAGTCACTGCTATGCAGTAGTCAGAATAAACATATCTGTTATACCAAAACCGACTTTATTTACGGGTGATCAATCTAGTACCTACAACATATCGCTTTGCTAGTGCAAGTGTGTTTACTTGCTATACATTTTTAGCACAGCCATTGACAAGTTGTTTGACATTGTGACAACAATTTTCACATGTTTGTGTCCTCTATTATGTATTTTACTTTCATTAGTGGGCTATTATAGCTACGTATATGTGACGAAATGCCTTTTGTTACTGGATTGTTAGGTGACAAGCTGCCCTTTGCCCCCGGCTGTTGGAGGAGCCTGATTGCCAGCCTCATGACTATGGCCCTGGGGTGTATTGCCATTTAAAAAGACTATTTGGGGCTTATTGGCTTCTAAAGACTGTTTCTGCTCATTTCAATCCATGGGAAGGTGTGTTTTCTTCCCCTCCCCCATTTCCTGTCTATTGTTCTCCAGCAGGGCGTTGTCCCAGGCACACTGCCAAACCAGTTGGAACTGACTGCTTTTGTCCCTCCTTGGTTTCTCAACAGCCCTTGCTATGCTTTGCCCCATAGCAAATTTACTCTGTTCATGGGATCTGAGCGCTGTTCACCTATATTGGGCGCTCAGATCCGAGCTATCTGGGGATAGGTTAAATGTGGGGGTTCTGTGTAATATAATAAGAATTATGTATTTTTTTTTTTGTACTTTTACGTATTTTTGTTGTTAGTGTAAAATGTAGATATTTTCTGTACCTGGAGATAATTGAGTTTACTGCAGTGCCTTAAGCCAATTATCTCCAGGATGGAGAGGAGGGATTTCATTGTGTATGTGGGAGTGTTATTATGTTAATTAGTGTTCCCATTGGTTTGTGTCCCTTTTGTCACAGTTTACCACCAGGTCCAGGGGGTGTGCCTCTGGCCTGAAAACTTGTATATAAGGAGTAATAAACGCTCATTGGAGTCAGATCATCTTGTACCTTCATGAAGTTTCGGCTCATGTTTGGGGGATTGGAGAAACTACACTCTGGGGATTGCTATAATCACTATACTCCCCAGGGTATAATCACTAAGCTCTGCTAAAAGCTTGTTCCTGTTCCTGCTCTCTGGAATTCGGACAGGTTGACCTACTGGAAGCTGGACCCTGGTCTTGGGTCCAGAGAGGGTGGAGACAGTGTGACCCCAACCAAGCTGCGGCAGTTCATGGGGTCTGCAGTGGTTATGGTGTCTGGTGGAGTGCTTGGAGTCCTCAGGAAGCACTAGGAGCATCCATCAACGGAAGGTACCCAGTCGGGGTGCAAGTGGTTCCGTTACAGTATATTTTCTAATAGTACTATTTTTCTTTTTTTGTTGGGTCCAAGTTGGACCTTTTATTATGACTAATTAAAAGTTACGATTTATTTACGGAATTTGTACCATTACAGTATTCCATTTCTATATACCTAGTGTTGCATCCTCCATTTTCTTTTGTGTTAGCTGTAATCCAAAGGGGTTCTAATATTAATCACTAGATCTAATAATATAATCTGATATCACTGGATCTAATACTATAATCTAATATTATTACTGATATAATAGAATCTGATATTATCACTGGATCTAATAATATAATCAGATATTATCACCGGGTCTAATAATAGAATCTGGTATTATCACCGGATCTTATAATATAATCAGATATTCCCACCGGATCTTATAATGGAAACTGATATTATCACTGGATCTAATAATAGAATCAGATATTTCTGATGACTTAAATGTAGGCAGACAATGTAATAGAGCAGCAGGAAATGCTAGCAGAATGCTTGGTTGTATAGGGAGAGGTATTAGCATTAGAAAGAGGGAAGTGTTCATGCCATTGTACAGAACACTGGTGAGACCTCACTTGGAGTATTGTACGCAGTACTGGAGACCGTATCTTCAGAAGGATATTGATACCTTAGAGAGGGTTCAGAGAAGGGCTACTAAACTGGTTCATGGATTGCGGGATAAAACTTACCAGGAAAGGTTAAAGGATCTTAACATGTATAGCTTGGAGGAAAGACGAGACAGGGGGGATATGATAGAAACATTTAAATATATAAAGGGAATCAACACAGTAAACGAGGAGACTATATTTAAAAGAAGAGAAACTACCACAACAAGAGGACATAGTCTTAAATTAGAGGGACAAAGGTTTAAAAATAATATCATGAAGTATTACTTTACTGAGAGGGTAGTGGATGCATGGAATAGCCTTCCAGCTGAAGTGGTAGAGGTTAACACAGTAAAGGAGTTTAAGCATGCGTGGGATAGGCATAAGGCTATCCTAACTATAAGATAAGGCCAGGGACTAATGAAAGTATTTAGAAAATTGGGCAGACTAGATGGGCCGAATGGTTCTCATCTGCCGTCACATTCTATGTTCATACTATAGGCATTCAGATCACTTCATCTCCTCTTAACCCTTCAGAGAAACTGCAATATTTAAATTGCTAGGTTAAGACAACAACTAGTGGCTATCTTCCATACAGACACTAGAGGTGATTCCTGGCTTCTCTCAGTTTTACGCCATGCATGAGGACATCCAGCGTCTTCAAAATCCCCATAGGAAAGCACTGATTGAATGCTTTCCTACGGCCAAGTACTAATGTACTCCAAGTCCACAATCAGCATTACGTCTCTGGAGGAGATTGAGCTACAGCCAATGGAATGGAATTAAGGTAACTGTTAAAAAGGTTTTTCTACCCTTTCATTTGTGCGTGTTGGGGTCCCAAATTTAGGGACAGGGGTATAGTATAGGAAATGGCTGCCCAAAAGGTAGCCTTACTTCAGTATTGGGGAAAGTAATTGAAACCATGTTAAACGATAGGATTGTTGAACATCTAAAAACACATGGATTTCAAGATCAGAGACAACATGGGTTTACTTCAGGGAGATCATGCCAAACTAATCTTATTGATTTTTTTGATTGGGTAACTAAAATATAGATCAGGGTGGTGCAGTAGACATTGCTTACCTAGATTTCAGTAAGGCTTTTGACACTGTTGCACATAGAAGGCTTATCAATAAACTGCAATCTTTAAGTTTGGATTCCAATATTGTTGAATGGGTAAGGCAGTGGCTGAGTGACAGGCAACAGAGGGTTGTAGTTAATGGAATATATTCGAAGCTTGGACTTGTCACCAGTGGGGTACCTCAGGGATCTGTACTTGGACCCATTCTCTTTAATATTTTTATTAGTGATATTGCGGAAGGTCTTGATGGTAAGGTATGTCTTTTTGCTGATGATACTAAGATATGTAACAGGGTTGGTGTTCCAGGAGGGATAAGCCAAATGGCAAATGATTTAGGTAAACTAGAAAAATGGTCAGAATTGTGGCAACTGACATTTAATGTGGATAAGTGCAAGATAATGCATCTTGGACGTAAAAACCCAAGGGCAGAGTACAGAATATTTGATAGAGTCCTAACCTCAACATATGAGGAAAGGGATTTAGGGGTGATTATTTCTGATGACTTAAAGGTAGGCAGACAATGTAATAGAGCAGCAGGAAATGCTAGCAGAATGCTTGGTTGTATAGGGAGAGGTATTAGCAGTAGAAAGAGGGAAGTGCTCATGCCATTGTACAGAACACTGGTGAGACCTCACTTGGAGTATTGTACACAGTACTGGAGACCTTATCTTCAGAAGGATATTGATACCTTAGAGAGGTTCAGAGAAGGGCTACTAAACTGGTTCATGGATTGCGGGATAAAACTTACCAGGAAAGGTTAAAGGATCTTAACATGTATAGCTTGGAGGAAAGACGAGACAGGGGGGATATGATAGAAACATTTAAATATATAAAGGGAATCAACACAGTAAGGAGGAGACTATATTTAAAAGAAGAAAAACTACCACAACAAGAGGACATAGTCTTAAATTAGAGGGACAAAGGTTTAAAAATAATATCGGGAAGTATTACTTTACTGAGAGGGTAGTGGATGCATGGAATAGCCTTCCAGCTGAAGTGGTAGAGGTTAACACAGTAAAGGAGTTTAAGCATGCGTGGGATAGGCATAAGGCTATACTAACTATAAGATAAGGCCAGGGACTAAAGAAAGTATTTAGAAAATTGGGCAGACTAGATGGGCCAAATGGTTCTTATCTGCCGTCACATTCTATGTTTCTATCACCGGTTCTTATAATAGAATCTGATATTATCACTGGATCTAATAATATAATCAGATATTATCACCGGGTCTAATAATAGAATCTGATATTATCACTGGATCTAATAATCGAATCGGATATTATCGCCAGATCTAATGATATCATCTTATATAATCACTGGATCTAATAATAGAATCTGTATTACTCACTGGATCAAATAATAGAATATGGTATTATTACTGGATCTGATATTGTTGGATTGTGACAGACCGCCTGGCACCCCGACCGGGTGCCTCTGTCAGGCGACGCTCCTAGTGCTCACCTAGGACTCCAAGCACTCCACCAGACACCATTAGCTTTGGAGTCCCCACATCCAGCGTTACAGCTTGGCTGGGAACTTGCCCGTCCTCCACCCACCCTGGACCCAAGACCAGGATCCAGCTTTCAGTGGGTGAACCTCTCCTACTCCATAGAGCGTAGCAGGAACAGCTCCTTAAAGAGCTAGTGATTATAATCCCAGGGGAGTATAGTGATATAGCAATCCCCAGGTTAGA
Organism: Pelobates cultripes; assembly: GCA_933207985.1. Taxonomy (NCBI): domain Eukaryota; kingdom Metazoa; phylum Chordata; class Amphibia; order Anura; family Pelobatidae; genus Pelobates; species Pelobates cultripes. Next base: position 1,177,032 of record OW240918.1, read on the forward strand.
TACAGCCGTTTCCTCCACACATGAGATGAGACTCTATGTTGAAGGTAAGCAGGAACTCAATTTTAATGGTGCCACACTGGCCTTTTGTGCAAGTCCCCAAACAAGGGATACGCCCACATGGAACTTGTTGGGGACAGGAACACAAAGCTTACAAACCAATCAGAACAGTAATTCAGTAATTAAATATATGGCACTCCCATAACAAACATACAATCCCTCCCCTCTGCTTGTGAGATAATTGAGTCAGATACTGTATTAACCCAATTATCTCCAGGCAGAAAAAAAAACAGATTTTACAAAACCCTCAAAGTACCTTGAAACACACAAAATCTCCATTAGCCCTGATTTTTGGTCACCCAGATCAGTTTAGGGGTTCAGCAATTCTATGGAACTCCCATTTTGACCGACCGCACTCATGGTTTCATGCCAAAAACAGTTCCAGAGAATCAGACTGTGCGGCTGGTCTACGTCGAGAATTCGAAATAACGTTAGAATTACCGAACGAAGCCGTTCGTGGATATAGTCTGTGTATGTCTCTTGTTCTGGGGCATCTTCTTACCGAACGCCGTTTGACTCCCGTTCCAATAGCTGAACATCCATGGAAGGTAAAGTTTTAGCGGTGTTCGTGCTGTCGAGTGTCCGATTTGAGTTCCATGCACTCGACGACCAAACACTGGATGCGTTCGACTAAGCAGGATGGCCGCTGTCACATGTTCGAATGTCGAATGGTGGCCACTTCGACTGTTCGGGAGTTCGAAGTACCACTTCAAAAGTTCGAATTTGTTCCAGTTAGAAGTCCAAGAGGCACAACCAGAGTCTCTAACCCAAAGTTCACCACAGGGGCCATAGTCACAGGGCAGGAGGCTGGCAAACAGGCCCCTCCAAAAACCAGTGGCGTGGTCACTTTCGCCACATGGATCTAATAATAGAATTTTATGTAATCACTAGATCTAATAATCTAATGTGATTTTACTGGATCTAATCATATAATCATATATAATCACTGGATCTAATAGTACAATCTGTATCAATCACTGGATCTAATAGTAAAATCTGATATTACTGGATTTATTCAAATAATTGTATATAATTACTGGATCTAATGCTATAATCTGATTTTACTACTGGATCTTATGATAGTATCTGATATAATCACTAGATCTAATAAAACAATCTGCTATTACAGGATCTGATAATAGGATATAGCATTATCACTGGATCTAATATTGGATTCTGATATTACAAGATCTAATAATGGTATCTGATAAAATAACATGATATAATGATATGGCTGGATCTAGTAATGGAATCTGTAATCCCTCTCAGTAAAGTAATACTTCCTGATATTATTTTTAAACCTTTGTCCCTCTAATTTAAGACTATGTCCTCTTGTTGTGGTAGTTTTTCTTCTTTTAAATATAGTCTCCTCCTTTACTGTGTTGATTCCCTTTATATATTTAAATGTTTCTATCATATCCCCCCTGTCTCGTCTTTCCTCCAAGCTATACATGTTAAGATCCTTTAACCTTTCCTGGTAAGTTTTATCCCGCAATCCATGAACCAGTTTAGTAGCCCTTCTCTGAACCCTCTCTAAGGTATCAATATCCTTCTGAAGATACGGTCTCCAGTACTGTGTACAATACTCCAAGTGAGGTCTCACCAGTGTTCTGTACAATGGCATGAGCACTTCCCTCTTTCTACTGCTAATACCTTTCCCTATACAACCAAGCATTCTGCTAGCATTTCCTGCTGCTCTATTACATTGTCTGCCTACCTTTAAGTCATCAGAAATAATCACCCCTAAATCCCTTTCCTCATATGTTGAGGTTAGGACACAGGTTTGATAGAAAATAGACACCATTCTAGCAGAGGGTTGTAAATATCTTGTGTGAAGATCAGAGTGAGGGGGGGGAGAGAGAGGGAAAAAACAAGCAAACAGTGCAGAGGATGGTGCTAGAAGGGGAGAGTAAAAAAAATAATTACTCATATTAAGAATGCATGAGTTATCATCCAAGAGTTACATGATATGCATAGAAACATAGTATGTGACAGCAGATAAGAAACATTCGGCCCATCTAGTCTGCCCAATTTTCTAAATACTTTCATTAGTCCCTGGCCTTCTCTTATAGTTAGGATAGCCTTATGCCTATCCCACGCATGCTTAAACTCCTTTACTGTGCTTTAAACTCTTTTAGATTATATGCATGAAGGCCTGTATCCAGCATACCCATACAAACACACACACGCGCACACACTCACACACATGTTAGTCCAATAAAAAAAGGTATTACAAGATACAAATTTTATCTGTTTTTTACATTTAATAAAAATATTAAAGAGAATGGGTTCAAGTACAGATCCCTGAGGTACCCCACTGGTGACAAGTCCAAGCTTCGAATATACTCAGTTGACTACAACCCTCTGTTGCCGGTCACTCAGCCACTGCCTTACCAATTCAACAATATTGGAATCCCGACTTAAAGATTGCAGTTTATTGATAAGCCTTCTATGTGCAACAGTGTCAAAAGCCTTACTGAAATCTAGGTAAGCAATGTCTACTGCACCACCCTGATCTATAATTTTAGTTACCCAATCAAAAAAATCAATAAGATTAGTTTGGCATGATCTCCCTGAAGTAAACCCATGTTGTCTCTGATCTTGAAATCCATGTGTTTTTAGATGTTCAACAATCCTATCCTTTAACATGGTTTCCATCACTTTCCCCACCACTGAAGTAAGGCTTACTGGCCTATAGTTGCCCGACTCCTCCCTATTACCTTTCTTGTGAATGGGCAATCACTGGATATAATAATAGAATCTAGTATAATAACTTCATCTAATAATAGAATATGATATTATTACTTGATCTAATAGTATAATCCGATATTTGTATTTCTTAGACTGAAAAGGGAATGATGTATAAATAAGATGTTTTCTGTGATCATCCCCCAGGTGTATCCAGACGAAGGTCACATTATCTCAGCTGAGAAGAGTCGATTCCATCTATACAGCAATCTGGTCCGTTTTTTTGGTGAATGCTCACAAAGTGAAGTGATTGCTATACCACAGGAACTGGAAGAAGATGAGTGAAATAGCGATGAGATATCTGGACTCAGTGATTGTCTCTAAGCAGTACTATTGGAAGGCTTGGGACCAGCAGCACACATCGGATAAGACATCAACCCGAGGACTAAACTTTCTACCTTGTGGAGATGTACAAAGGAACCTAGTTTTCTTAATATTAGTGTACTGCATGTTTCCTTTTCTTTATTCATTAAGAAGACAAACTACAATTTCTATTTCTGTAACACCTTGGAAGGCAATGCCCGGTTTCTGGCCAGAGGGACATTGCCCCTGGTTGCCACCATCATTTTAAACTGAAACAAGTGCAATTTCTTCACTGCCCTTAGTGAGAAACTCCGTTATCAAAGAACTCACTATTTTTATTGTTTCTTTAAAAAAAAATAGACAAATCTTGTTCAGTTGGCTGTTTTACATAAATCTTATCGATGAGCGTTTTTTCAAATTTCAGACTCTTGTTAATGTGTATTCTCTTACCAGATGTTGAGAACCTCACTATTTTGGTAGTGGATATAACTATATATATATGTATAGATGGGTTTAAGGGATATATATATATATGTAAATATATATATATTTTCATTATGGGCAGATCACATTTGACAGAAAATGGCAGATCTTGGGGAAGCTGATTTGAATCCAGTTATTGTTTTACGCCTAGAAGCGGTTGTTGTCATTCTTCATCTGAGAAGCTTGGTTTAGACATTTTTTTTCCTCTTATTTCTTGACTGGATCCTTTAAAGCTGGGTTTTAACTGCCATGTTCATTACCATTTGGTGAATAGAAACACACATTCATGCTTTCCTATAAACACATGCAATTAGCTTCATATGTACTGAATAGGGTTTCCAGTGACCCCAGTTTAGATACTGGGAGACCAGGTCAATTAGACATGATGAATCTTTTTTCATTTTTACATCATACTCCCTCCCACCATAATTCTAACAGACCTGACCTCCCTCCCACCATGATTCCGACAGACCTCACCTCCCACCATGATCCACACAGACCTGAGCTCCCAACATGATTCTACGAGACCTTACCTTCCTCCATAATTCCCAAAGTCCTGACCTTCCTCCATGATCCCTACAGACCTGACCTCCCTCCATGATTCCCATAGTCCTGACCTCCACCATGATTCCCCACAGACCTGACCTACCATGATTCCCACAGTCCTGACCACCCCCCATAATTCCTAACCTCCTATCATGATTCCCCACAGACCTGACCTCCATACATGATTCCCCACAGACCTGACCTCCCTCCATGATTCCCGCAGTCCTGACCTCCCTCCATGATTCCCGCAGTCCTGACCTCCCTCCATGATTCCCACAGTCCTGACCTCCCTCCATGACTCCCACAGTCCTAACTTCCCTTCATTATCCCCACATACCTGACCTCCCTCCATGATCCCCACAGACCTGATCTCCCTCAACCATAATTCCAATCCCCGCAGACCTGACCTCTCTCCATAATTCCCACAGTTCTGACATCTCTCCATGACTCCCACATAACTGACCTCCCACCATGATTCTCACAGTCCTGACCACCCCCATAATTCCCACATACCTAACCTCCCATCATGATTCCTCACAGACCTGACCACCCTCCATGATTCTCCACAGTCCTGACCACCCCCTATAATTCCTAACCTCCCATCATGACGTCCCACAGAGCTGACCTCCATTCATGATTTCATGATTCCCCACAGACCTAACCTCCCTCTATGATTCCCACAGTCCTGACCTCCTATCACGATTCCCACATTCCTGACCACCCCCCATAATTCCTAATCCCCCATCATGATTCCCCACAGACCTGACCTCCATACATGATTCCCACAGTCCCGACTTCCCTTCATGATTCCCCACAGACCTGACCTCCCACTTTGATTCTCCACAGACCTGACCTCCTACTATGATTCCCACAGATCTGACCTCCCACTATGATTCCCACAGATCTGACCTCCCTCAATGATTCCTCACAGACCTGATCTCCTACCATGTTTCCCACTGTCCTGACCTTCCACTATAATCCCCACAGACCTGACATCCTTCCATGATTTCCCACAGACCTGACCTCCTACCAGGATTCCCACAGTCCTGACCAACCCCCATAATTCATAACCTCCCACCATGATTCACACGGATCTGACCTCCCTCCATGATTCCCCACAGACATGACCTCCTACTATGATCCCTAACAGACTTGACATCCCTCCATGATTCCCCACAGACATTACCTCCTACCCTGATTCTCACAGTCCTGATCTCCCTCAACCATAATCCCCGCAGACCTGACCTCCCTCTATGACTCTCCACATACCTGACCTCCTGCCAGCATATGACACCTTGTAAATCATGGCTCCCACCCCGTGTCTGATGCCTTACAGATCATAGCTTGGTGGTAGTGTGAAATTTCACACAGACTAGATCTCCCTTCCCTAGAGTTGTTGCTCTTACCCTCTGTCTGATGCCCCTCGGATCATGGCTCCCACCCTCTGTCTGATGCCCCTACAGACCAGTCCTCCATCACAATGTCCAGTTACAGAATAAGATATAAAGGATTATTTACATTGTAAAAGCATCTTATACTGTCAGAGTTAGATTTACTCAGGGGGAATTGTCTGGAATTCAAAGTGAATTTAAAATTTTAGGCTAAAAATAGCCAAAATGGAAATCTTCTCACAGTCAGTTTATATTTCCTTTTGGACTAATTTGATCTAAAATGTTAAAGTCCCTTTGAATTGGTTAATACTTTTGTGAGTGTGTCTGTTTTCACAGATTAATTGAAGAGGTTTTTGCTCAAAATGCTGAAATGCAGCTGAGTCGGTAACATTGAGATTGGGTATTCTAGTACGTTATATTGTATTACACATGCACTATGCATACAATATAAAATAGGCGCATTTAGTATTTTATACTATTTATTTAAATAAACACAAGTAAATCAGCACATCTATGGACGTTTGGTATATGTATAAATAAACTTTAACGCTGTCTAGACGGGTTCTTTACGTTGCAGCAAGTCAGACTCTGGGAATTCATTTGCTTTTTACAAAATATTAAGGACACAGCTCCAGGGCACCCTTTGGAAGCTCTATGGCAAAATGGGGAGCTCCAAGGTAACGTGAGAGGAGCTCTATGGTAACATGGGGAGAGCTCTAGGGTAACGTGAGGAGCTCTAGGGTAACGTGAGGAGCTCTAGGGTAATATGCGGGGAGCTCTAAGGTAACATGCGGTAAACTCGAGGATAATATGGGGAGCTCTAGCACTGTGAATCGGCATGCCATGTTTTAACGCTCACTGTACTAATGATGAAGTTGATGTTATCAAGACGTGTTCTAGAACTGTGGTTTTCAGCCAGTGTCTTCAGTACAATTGCCTTAAATCACTTCAAATCAGCTTGGCTCAAAGTATCTAAATCTCTTCAATAAGACTTTCAGTTAATGTGAAATTAATAAAACGAAAACATAAGTGTCCCATGGAAGTGTGCCTTAGTTCAAAATGTGCTGGGAACAATTTTTATAGAGAACTGTAATTTATAGATCACTTGTTCAGGTAAAAATACAGCCACTTGTAAATTATTTCTGGAAAAGAGACCAGAAATTCTGGGTGAAATGAGAGAGATTTCTGGGTTATAGAAAAGGAATGAGTGGAAAAACGTTTGGTGGTGTTTGGGTAAAATGGTGGATGTGGTGGATTGATAAAGCATTGGCTGGAGGGGAATAAAGGTACCAAGAGGACTAGCTATAAAGGTGAGTGGAAGATAATTAGAGGAGCTAGTCTCGGGGAACCAATGCGAAGAGAGAATCTAGAGAATCGAGGAAATATTCACCAAAAATACAGAGGAAGAGATTCGAAAAGGGGCAAGATTTGCCACATACTTCCAACCAGAATCCTACATCTCCTTTTTTTCGGAGGGATCCAGTCAAGGAAAGATTGAAGCAAACACAACAGACCAGCATATGGGAATCCCCAGGCAAACGCAGGAGATCGGTAACACAAGAAGGAGAACACGAAGAAGAAGAAGAAACGAGATACAGGGAAAAGAGAGGCAAGAGATGAATGAGGAAGGTATTTTTAATTTAACAGATCAAGAATTATCGAAAGAAACAATGGAAGTTTTACAGAAAGGGCTAAAATTTGCCCCGACTGTAGATTTAAACAAATTTGATCTGTTTATAGATATTAATAAATTCATTAGACAGTTATGTCTGAAAAAGTTTTTTGCCAATCAGAAAGAAACTCAGAAGGAAGAGGTTATAGAAAAGTATAAACATACCGATCTAAAAACAAAATCTAATTTTTTTCCCAAACACCTTATCTCTGACGAAATTAAAGCGTTTGAGATAATGGTAATGAAAGAAATAAGACAAATTAAACCATTGAATAAATACCAACACAATATGTCAAGTAAGGAAAAAAATGTGGTTAAGGGATTAAAACAAAATAAGGAAATGGTTATCAAACCAGCAGATAAAGGGGGAGGGGTCGTTATATCTTCAAGGTCTAGTTACGTACAAGAAGCTGAACGAATTTTATCTGACCCTCTTACATACCAAAAATTGGATAGGAATCCAATTGAGGAAATAAAAAAGAAATTTGATGAATATATCAAGAAAGGTCTAGAAAAGGAAATTTTAACTATAGATGAAGCAAAGTATTTGTCTACACCACACCCCAAAACTCCAGTTTATTACCATCTACCGAAGGTGCACAAAGATAGAAAAAATCCACCCGGTAGACCAATAATATCTGGAATCGACTCCGTTTCAGCGAAGGTATCTGAATACCTGGACAAATTGTTACAACCTTTAGTAGTATGCAATCCTGCTTACTTAAAAGACACTATACATATTTTAAAACTTTTAGAGGAGACCACTTGGAAAGAAGGTAATTTTTTAGTCACGTGTGACGTAACCTCCCTCTATAGCATCATACCTCATAAAATTGGATTGGAAGCTGTGCAATATTTTTTAAGAAAACATAATTTTAAAGAAGAACAGACTCAATATATTTTAGAAGGGATCCACTTGATTTTAACCAATAATTTTTTTTGGTTCCAAGATATCTTTTATTTACAAATTCGGGGAACGGCGATGGGCACCAAGTTCGCTCCCAGCTATGCGAACTTGTTTATGGCATATTGGGAAGAAAATTTTGTGTATGGAGGACATGCCTGGGGAGCGGACTTGGTGTGCTATCATCGTTTCATTGATGACATATTTTTCATTTGGACGGGAACTAGAACAGAATTAGATATTTTTATCACTTTTTTAAATAATAATGAATGGAACATCGTTTTAACAGCACAGATAAGTGAAGAAAATATTAACTTCCTAGATCTTGATATTAATATTAAGAATACTTGTATCACTACGAAAAATCATTTCAAAGAAGTGGACGCAAACGGATACATTCAAAAAGAGAGCTGCCACTATACACCCTGGTTACAAAATGCACCTAGAGGACAATTTTTAAGAATTAGGCGCAACTGCACGAATGATGAGGACTATTTACTACAGGCAGAAAGAATAAAGACCCAATTTCTACAAAAAGGTTATATAGAAATAGATTTACAGACAACTCTAGAAGAAGTCCGTTCAATTCCCAGAAGAAATCTTCTGATATATAAAGACAAAAAGGGGAAACAAAAATGGAATAACGATGTTCCGTTCGTCTGTAATTTTAGTGGAAATCATAAAAAAGTTAAAAAGATTATAAATAGATATTGGCACATCTTGCAAGATGACGTGGTTCTAAAAAGTATCTTGCCAGATAAGCCTAAGATTATTTATAGGGGAGCAAGAAATCTAAGAAGCAATTTGGTACAAAGTAGTGATAAACAAACTTTAGTTGAAAAAATTTTTTTAAAACAAAGTAAAGGTTTTTATGGTTGTGGCCAGTGTCTGGCGTGCAGAAATACTAAAAGTAGGAAACGTCACATAACAGACATGAAACCATGGATAAACCAACAGTTCCAAATTCGAGACCACCTAACTTGTTATTCTAAAGGAGTTATTTATGTCCTGAAGTGCCAGTGTAATCTCCTTTATGTAGGAAGAACTATTAGATGTCTAAACACGAGAATAGCAGAGCATACGAGGAATATTAAAAATGGATTGGAGTCACATAGCGTCTCCAACCATTTCAAAATATTCCATAACCAAGATCCAGAAGGACTATTCTTCTGTGCAGTAAAATTAGTGAAGAAAGACTGGAGAGGAGGAGACTATATTAAAAAAAAAAAAAAATAGGAATAGAAGAAATGAAATTTATTTTCAATTTTAACACTATGGCACCACATGGTCTAAACCAAGATTTTGAACTATGCCATTTCATGAACTAAGCTCCCCTATACTATTAAATTTCATATACATATATTTTTTAATAATTTTTATTAATCCATTTTTATACATTTTATATTATTTAGATTTCTATAAGTTTTTGAAATGGTATTCATTTGAACATTAATTTTGAAATATCACAAGAGCACTTTAAAAATATAGAAGAGCACTTTAAGACACATGACCACTTTAAAGTTTAGACCACTTATACAATGGAAGAATACTTTTATATATTGATATCATGCTCTCTTTGTGAAACATTATCAGACAATATGTTTTGTATATTGCATAGACACTTTCAAAAGCTAAAGATATTTGGAAAAATAATTATCTTTGTATAATACTTCTACACCATGCAAAGTAGTAATTTCAACACATATAGAATTCAACAATACACATATATATATGCATTATATGGTGCCAGTAACAATATACAAATATATTTATGATAAATACATAAACTGGTTGAAAATTGTGCAGTTCGTTTTTAAAAACAATAGAGATGCCGAGAGATGACGTCAGTGGAACGCATTATGCGTTCCAGCTGACCGAGACCGGAACGCGGAAGTGATAAAAGAGAAGTAAATGCGTTCCAGGTCGACGAAAAACATGATCCGGAAGTGACGAAACCGGAAGTGACGTCACTGGAACGCATAATTGCGTTCCATAGAGATACAACCCGGAACCCGGAAGAGAAAAAAAAGCGGACTTTTTAAAATTCGAGAAACTGAATAGAAGATCACAAAGCCGACTGAGGAAGCCTGTGGCATCAGGCGAAACGCGTTTTGGCAATTCTATAAGGACTTTAAAGGACTATATAGCCCTATTTGAGCTTTTATTTATTTTTATAAAATTCTTTTATTTTGATTTGGAATAAAATTATATTTTTATGGAAACCCATTGCTGACCTGACAGTTTTTGTTTGGGAGTGACCACCAACAGAATCTTGCATGAAAAAAGGATTTTGGACATCCTGGAATAGTCCAAAGGCACACACCATCCGAGTCATATGAGATTATGACTCCAGGCTTGTGAGTGGAATATCTACTGCATACACATTTTATTGTATTTTTACTACTATATTGCACTATGGTCTATATTTTATTTTACAGAATATCTGTTATACTACTATTTTAAGAAGCTCCACCCGATTTATGTATGTATATTGTTGATTGTTAAAGTGGTAAAGGGGATACCACTTTGAGGTGTATAGAGTTTCACATAACTGTCTGCCACACTGTGCACATAGCTTTAGACAATTGGACATTTCCACCATCTCAAGCAATCACCATTAATTTCTAATCCATTTTCTCAGCTCTTCACTTTATTTATCAACACGGATCAGCAGCAGAACTACCACTAGCACACTAATGGGGCACATTGGGTTGTCCATGCACTTAGGGCCACCCAACTGGTATTACTGAAAAGTGGCCTTTTAACAGTGCGACTGGCAGAGCTGGGAGGAGGTGAAAGCCAGTAACTTCATCCCAGATATAGAGGGAGCCGCAGGTAATGAGCAGGAGGAGGTGTCTATGTGGGTATGTGTCACTAAATGTATAGGTGTATCTGTGTGTCAGTCTGTGTATGTGCATATTTGTGTGCCAGGGTCTTTGTATGTGTCGGTAAGTGTTTCTGTGTGTCAAGGTGTGTCAGTGCATATATGTTAGTGTGTGTATCTGAGTGTGTGTGCGCATGTTTCAGAATTTATCTATATATGTGTGTGTATATCGGTGTGTTTATGTGTGTATGTTTGTATATGTGACGGACCGTCTGGCACCTCGAACGGGTGCCTCCGCCAACTGCTGCTTCCTAGTAATCCTTGAGTACCATAAGCACCGGACCAGACACCATAACCACAGTAGTCCCCACAGCCAGCGTCAGGATCCAGCTTCCAGTGGGCAGACCTCTCCTAGTCCAGAGAGCGAAGCAGGCTGCTCTTACAAGAGCAAGTGATCATAGTTCAAGGGAGTATAATGAGTATAGCAATCCCCAGAGTGAATATAGCTGTTCCCTCCATACATGAGATGAGGCTCTATGTTGAGGCTGAAGAGGAACTGTTTAATGGCAGCCACAACTGGCCTTATATGCAGGTCCCCATGCAAGGGGTTTCCCCACTGGACCAGAGAGTAGACTACAGCAAAAACATACACATGATTACATTGGCTCTGAGGTCCAGGACACTCCCACACAAAATAAGATAATCCCTTGCCTGGGAGGGAGGTGACCAATCCAACAGAATCTTGCATGAAAAAGCCCTGAGGATTTTGGACATCCTGGACATAGGGTCCAAAGGCACATAGTACTACCATCCGAAGCTTCATATGCAAGATCTATGACTCATCCTTATGAGTGGAGCATGGTAGTACTGCATACGGGGTTTATTATTTCTCGTACTAGGAATCTCATTCGATATTTTATTCTCCTTTACAGAAGTTCTCTGTTATACTACTACGTTAGTAGACATGCTTCTACCCACCCGATTTATGCACATCATCATTGTTGATTGTTAAAGTGGAGCGATCCACCCGATTTAGTGGTCATCACTGTGTATAGTCAGTATGATGCGGACAGTCCCCCCATAAACTGGTAGCTGTGCCTGCTTTACTGGTCGCTTGCAGAGTCGAGACAACCTAATTCAACATATATTTTTTTTGGTCAAATAGCAGAGTAGTGAAGAAGTATACGGATTCTTAGTTGTCTTAGTAACTAGTATTAATTAGCGGGTCCCAACGTGAGGATAATACATTGGCTGATTGATGTCTAGATCAAATAATGTTACTTTTCCCCGATATCTGTAGGAAGCGCTCACTTAGGTAAAATCCTAGCTAACTAAATGACACTGTACACTACTTCATTCTACCTACATACTTGATACATCTCAGGACATTACACTCTGCAAGAAGGGCCAGCAGCAGTCTAGGATATTATTCCAGACATAGCCTTCCAGTACTTCTTACCTGCTACCTCTCTTGGACTAGGACCTTCTGGTACCTCACCTTGACTGTTACCATAATGTCGCGGCCTTGCTGTATCCAGCATTTAGTATCTGGCGGCTCACTAAGCTCTCTTCAAGCGACTTTCTGTTTCCCATAATGCTACGGTGTTCGCTATCTATAGTCTGCCTACTGGAAGGTACTTCGCTGAATTGAGGCAAGCTGAGGTAAGCTTGGGCGACTAGCTAACCCTTTTCATTTTGCTCTTAGTCTTGCACCACAAAGGGCTGTAGCTGGGGTATCCAATAAGGCTTTTCTGTGATTCCTATCGCAGGCTTCTAGGCTACCCATCTGCCTTTCCTATTCCTGTTTGGGCATTTTAAATGGATTCCGCTAGTGGTGTCTGGTTTTCTGCATCTACACTCCACTAAATCGCTACTGCTAACGCATATCTGCCTTTCCCATACGCCCTCTATTCGCTCTTCCTCTTTCTTAACTTTAGGATGATATACCGTATTAACATTCCCTCAGATGCTATTATTCTCTTAGTCCTTTAGGGAGATTTCAATTTCAAGGAGCCCGCTCACTGAGCAGATTTTGGGACAGTACCGGAGAGGATAGAAAGACAGAGGGGGAACAGGTATTCCGGGTGATATTGGGGCGAGGAGCAGAGGGGGGAAGTTTAAAATACAGCAAATTCTGGTGAACAATAGGTATTTCCTTTAGGGAATACTTGACATATCGCTCATCACTTTTCTTTGACTTTTCTGTTACTAAAAGCCGAGCACAGCCCCAGCACGGGTGGGGCAAAAATGCAGGCAATTATACACTTTGATGGTATCTGCTCACCACAGGAGCCAGATATGGCCACTGCCATCTGATCTCAATGGTTGTTTTGGTTTCCGGTGCACGGGCCTCTTTGGGCCTCTTGGATATTTTTAATGGGTGAGGATCACCCTTGGTCATGGTCATGGATTGGGCACGACTGGATGTATACTAACAACCGCATCATTGGACTCTCTCAAAGTCCTGCACAGGTCGATACTCATCATGTACCGGGCTAACTAAATGGTAGACAGGGGGAGTCAGAACAGGCGCATAATGTTGAAATTATACGTGATTATTAATGTTCTTATTAGCCTATCTGCGGCTACCGCTTAGCCACTGGCTACGATATAATAATAATAAACTTGGGGGCCCTGTGGGCAATCTCTACTCCGTTATTTAAATATAGGATTCACCTACTCTCATGTTTGCAGTCAAACTGTTTAAAACCAATCTTCTTCCGAGGGGATATGGGAAGATCCAGTAAATTCTTTAAGGCCTCCAAACCATTTAAAAGGATATGTTATCCACTTGTAATTTGAAGCACACCACGTTTCAATTGGAATGGCAAATCAGGCATTTAATTATTGAGTTTTAATTACCCGGCTATAAATGTACAGAGGGATATCCCACAAAGAATAGCTTGTACCATATGTCCATTTTTCCTTTTTATTGAGCAAGCATATTGATTACTGTCCTTTAAACTCAAAAAAACAAAAGCAATGGGGAATCTAAACATGCCCTTTTAAAAAGGAATTTCATGAGTTGGGAAGCTTTACAATATATTATGGCATAAACTATTGTAGTGAAAAGCAGTTGGATCATCCAACAAAAACAGGGTATTTCCAGTATCAAGGAAAAAATTACAATAAACAAATTGACATGTGACTTGTTAAAGTAAGAGTTCAACAAGAGAAGGGAGAATCGGACAAACTTATTTACTACAAGGACAAATTTGAAAAGCAAAGATTGCAAACTTCACATGAAATTTGATCTTAGGCATCAAAACAGATAAAGAATTTTTTAGTAAAAATTAAAAAAAAAAATGATTTTCACAAAAACTGAAACGGGGGTGTTAATTAATGAAGACAGGAAAACTAATTTTAAATAAATTTCCCTCGTATATTTAAGAAGAACCCTTGATGATGTGCTTGTTACACTATACTTGCGAATAAAATTGGTTCTCCATGTCCAGCTGAAAGTTAATATGCAAAGCTAGGGTGACAATCCACGTGTACTAAAACAAAAAAAAAATAATCAAGTCCCCTCCTTTACAAATTTGTGTGATTAACTTCCTTTATGTATTTATCAATGTTTCTATCTAATGATCCCACCTGTGCCAAGGCTAAGTTCTTTCCTCCACAGCTAACAAAGACATATTGCTTATCATTCCTTTAACCTTTTTCTGTGGACACAAAAGTTTGAAAATTTCTGCTGCAATGGGACCATGAAAAACAGTTTAGTAGCCAACGTTCTCTGAACTTATCTCCAACAGTACCTCAATATCCTGTACTGAGGAAGCACCAACCGGTCTCCAGGTACTGCTGTACAGCTTCCAGTGGGTGAACTCCCAGAAGCAGGAAAAGGATGCTCAGCAGAACTTAGGTAGGAGTATAGTGATTATAGCAATCCCCAGAGTGTAAATCCCCCAAACAACCAAGGCTTAAGCTCCTGTGCTGCTAAAACTGTCTGCTTATGGCCAGTAGATAATTGAGCTTTGGTATTTAGAAACTCAATTATCTATCTGCCCAGAAGGAGTTTTGTGTTGCATAAATTGTGAGTTCCAACTGTGCCAGTAAATTAGTTTGTTCAGTTAAGCTAGGCTCTGTTTGGGGGATTGGAGTTACACTTGGGTTTTGCTATAATGCTATATCCCCAGGGTATTCACTAAATTCTGAAGAGCCGGGCCTCTGCCCTACCCTGGTACCTCGCCCAGAGCCTGCCCCTGCAGGCTATCCCAAGTGGAAAGCTGGCACCTGGGCGGCACCCCCTGGGACTGCCAGTCCATTTATTGTAGTCTACTCTGCGTATTTTTATTTGTTGGGCAGCCTGTTTAACCGGGGTAAACAGAAAGTCAGCACCTGGCCCTGGAGAGACTACTCACCGGCCTCTTGCCTTGTATTATGGACCCGGGGAGGCTCTGGCCCTTTGAATGCTGTATGTGGGCCTGGCCCGCCAAACACCTTTTCTGGGACTAATGACTGGCAGCCTCGCAGCCCCACTGCCCTGGAAAGGACAGTCATGTCTCCGGAGCAGGGAGTGGGGGGCAAGTGAAAATCTTCATTCATTACTTTCATCCCTGCTACTTTAGATGGACATTACTGTGAGAAGTCTTTAGCAACTTGTGCCTGCTGGAGGACTGCTTGCACGCTTGCTTGTGACTATGGACCCTGGGAGATTTCCCGTTCAATTCAGTATGATAGGATTATGTATTTTTGATCCTTTTGAGTTTTATGGGAACATGTGCTATGGAGTCTGCTTCTATCCCTGGATAATTGGATTACTTCCCCATGCATCCAGGTTAGACTCTGTAAAACAGTTTGGGCCAGATCCCATGCTGCCAGCCAGGCCTCCAAAAGATACTTTACAAACTTCTTAACTGGTTGATTCATGTTTTTTGATATGTTGTTTCCCTGAATGGATTGATTGTGAATATATAATTTTTATGTGAATGTGATGTATATTTTAGAAGTTATTAATATGCTGTAAAAACTGTATTATTTCTGGCCAGCAGATAATTGAGCTTTGTGTATTGTAGAAACTCAATTATCTAGCCTGGCCCAGAGGAGGAGTTTTGTGTTGCATAAATTGTGAGTTCTGTGTGCCAGTAAATCAGTCTTGTTCCAGTTCCTTGGCAGAGTTTGGGGGATTGCAAGAAAAAACTGGGGATTGCTATAAAATATCCCCAGGGGTGAGACAAGTTCTGCTAAGAGCTTGTCAAAGTGAAGCTCTCTGGGACAAGAGAGGAATAGAAGCAATCCAGGCCTTGGGTCCAGGGAAAACAGCAGAGAGCAGTCAGGGCAAGTGCTGGAGTGCTTCAAGGAGCACTGGGAGCAGATGGAAAGCAACAGATGAGTAGCCAGCGGTGCTAGTAAAAAACTATGCAAGATTGTTAATGTAACAGCAGAGGAAAGGCCAGTCAGGTAGTGTCAGATGAGAGAGGGATTCATTCTACAAGAATATAATTTTGCTCTTTATAAGATCACTGCTAAGACCCCAATTGAACTATACAGGTGCATTGGGCACCTGTTCTAAAGAAGGATATTATCACTAGAAAAAGTGCTACCTACAAACATTTACAAAGGAATGGAATAATCTGGCTATGAAGCAAAGACTAACAAATTTAAACCTTTTACTTTAGAAAAACGTTGCCTAAAGAGGGGAATGTAACATTATACGGGACCATTGTGTAAACTATTATACCGGGACTTTACATAGGACAAGAGGCCTGCGTTTGGAACTGGAAGAAAGAAGACCAGGCAAAGGAAAGCATTTCTTACTGTAAGAACTCAGGACGTGGCCTCTGCCTAGGAGGGTTTTATCAGAGCCAGGCCAGATGTTAAAGGGACTAGATGCAACTGCAAGAACAGAGGCATTCAAGGAATAAGTCTTTCAATGAGGGAATAAGCTGCTTGATCCAAGGCTAAATCTGACTGCCATTCTGGGGTCAAGAAGGAAATTTTTTCCTAGCTTGTTGCAAAATTGTGCTTCAAACTGGGTATTTTTCCCTTCTTTTGGATCAACAGCAAAAAACAAATGTGAGGTAGGCTGAACTTGATGGACGCAAGTCTCTTTTCAGCTATTTAACTATGTAAGATATCCATCTACCACAAAGGTTGAGTATCCCAAAGTGGGGATTGAAACCACTGTATGCCATCCACACTAGAGCTAGTCTTATAGCTCTGGAAAACGTGAATAGGACCATGTAGACCTCTTACAATATAGTACTTAGTACCTGTTGGGATATACTGCGCCATTATTTGCTGTCTTTTAATTTTTTCATACGGATTTCACGAATATCCCTTTCCTCATTATTCTTTAGGACTCTTGATTATTATTCATTATCCATATTTCAAACTCTTTTTTTGTTTTTTTATCTTGTATGTATTTTCTCTTATGTAGTGTCTCGTATATGTGCCTGTATAGTTTATAATCAGGTTTTTTTATCTGTGGCGCTGCCTCCCCCTTCACCTTTTTAAGTTTTGTCTACTCTATAGGGCCTGTGAGGGAGCCCTATTGTTCAGGTGTGCTGCCTTCTATTTATCTCTGTAAGATCTACTATATTAGCGCTGATCCTTTGTACATAACGTTAACG
>OW240918.1:1205136-1229150 GCA_933207985.1 Pelobates cultripes
CTGTGTATTTGTGAGTGTATGACTGCATATGGCAGTGTGTACCTGTGAGTGTGTGTAACTGTGTATTTGTGAGTGTATGACTGCGTATGGCAGTGTGTGCCTGTGAGTGTGTGTAACTGTGTATTTGTGAGTGTATGACTGCGTATGGCAGTGTGTGCCTGTGAGTGTGTGTAACTGTGTATTTGTGAGTGTATGACTGCATATGGCAGTGTGTGCCTGTGAGTGTGTGTAACTGTGTATTTGTGAGTGTATGACTGCATATGTCAGTGTGTGCCTGTGAGTGTGTGTAACTGTGTATTTGTGAGTGTATGACTGCGTATGGCAGTGTGTACCTGTGAGTGTGTGTAACTGTGTATTTGTGAGTGTATGACTGCGTATGGCAGTGTGTGCCTGTGAGTGTGTTTATATGTGTAACTGTGTATTTGTGAGTGTATGACTGCGTATGGCAGTGTGTGCCTGTGAGTGTGTGTAACTGTGTATTTGTGAGTGTATGACTGCATATGGCAGTGTGTGCCTTTGCACTTGTATTAATTCCTCATGGAAGTTTTGCTTAAAAAATGAAATGCTAACATTTATTGCTAACTAGTAATAAAAAAGTAACATTTTAATTTTGTAAAAAATCCTTTGAATGCTATCCTTTTGTGTATATATGTAATGATTTTTATTTTTACGGTGGCGCTGGGGTTGTGCATTGGGCTGTAAAATATAGGAAGAGTTATCAAATGTATTTTTTGGGCTAGATTACCATAGCTAAGCCCTTGGGGATCAGATAGACAAAAGGGTCTTTGGAAGAGAGTGATGGTCAATGGGGAGAGATGTTACACTATGACATTCCATAAAATACACTCCTGTTTACACATACATGCACGCAGTTACATCCAGTGAAGTACAATCGATACACATACAAACAGAGACACACTAAGAAAGTTCATACCAATATTCAATAACACTGCACCTGCACACATTAATATTATACACAAATATACTTCTGAATTCACACATCCGTAAATAGATTGACTTTCTGTAAAATACACGCAGCTTCCACACACACTCCCCACAAAAGCACTACTGCATTCCTGCAATGCACACAAACACACACTCACAATCACACTCTAACACTACACACAAATACATATCTGGTCTATAAAGATGTAGAACTTTGGATTAACGCACACTTCCACTATATGTAAATATAAACAGTGGCACTAGTCACACAAATACAACCTTGGGTTCACAAATCACTGCAATGAACTCTTTAGTGCATAAACCTGTGTATGTTTCTACATGTATATATTGGACTACATAGGGGGCCCAGGGTCTAGATTTGCCCTGGGGCCCAAACTGTTCTCAGTCCACACCTGCCTGATACTTTCACCAACTTCACGTGAACAGTGAGACAGTTTGCGTCAATGTGTTCAGACAGCAAGCTGGAAAGGATAATTAAAGCACAAAGAGGCAGAGTTTCTGGTGCAATCAAAGAGTTATTGTTTATTAAGCAGAAAGACTGGCTTTTTATAGACATTTCTGTGACGGCAGTCACCATCACTGGGGATGGAAGACAGACACTATGGGTGGGCTCCCAAATTCCTTTTGTGTTTTGTCACATTGTGCCTATTATCTGTGCAGGGTATGTTGAATGTATTGCTGGTCTGTGCAGCTCCCCCTCCCACCTTTTTCCTGTCCTATTGTTTCCCCAGAAGGGCGTTGTCCCAGGGACACTGCCAGACCAGTTTAAACTGGCTGCTCTTTCCCTCCTCAATCTCCCATCTGTCCCTGCTATTGTCTGACCCCACCCTTCCTTGTACTATAGTAATCTATGTAACCTATTGTATGTAAATGAGGCTGTTGGGGGCTTAAACTATGTGTGCTGTATTCATTAAAGAGGTGCTGTTTAACCTTCACCATGTGTCGTCTGGTGTTTGGTCCAGGGTGGAAAAGGCCCTAAGTGAGCCCAGTCAAGCCTCGGCGTCTGGGTCTGAAGTGTTTCAGGGTCCCTGATAGCTACAAGGAAGCAGACTTGGTGGAGGTACTCGGTCGGAGTACTGGAGCTCCGTTACATTGGTTGGCAGCGGTGGGATGGCTTCCTACCAGCTGGAGAAACATCCCTGGACACTGGCTCCTCTACTGGGATCCCACTGTGCTTTCTGGAATTCATGGAAATGGATAGAGCTAGCACCCGTGCAGCATCCCCATCTGAGGAGGAGTTACAGCAGAGGCTACAAGCAGCTCTGTCCCAGTACGATGGCCCTTTCTTAACAAAGGGTGAACTGGACCGGCGGGACTTGATCCGTCAGGATCTCTGCAGCAATGTTCTTGAGGAGGTTTGTTGTCTCTGGGGAGAATCCCTCCCAACCATTATGCAACGATTTTGGGATCAAGTTGATTTGCGGATGCAATTCTTGGGAGAGCAGCCCCTGGCGGAATGGGTGTTTAAATTAGAGGAACTGGTACAGAAAGAATTGTGGCTGGATGATTCTTACCGGGCCTTAAGGTGGTATGCAGTCCAGCAGTACCCATTTCTAGCAGATGACCCTCCAGAGGGTGAGGACTATGATGGCCTTGGCCTATTGTGGGAGGCTTTTGAGGATAAAATTGAATTGGGAAGTCCTGAGAGGTCCCGGCTTTATGACATTAGGGAATGTAACGGACCGTTTTGCACCCAAGCGGTTAAAAATCATTTGGGCGATATGCCCCTTTCCAGATGCACCAACAGCTACTGTAAGCACCAATCTCCCGAACTGCAAACTACACGAATCCTCCAACTCCCGAACAGGAAACACACGAACACTGGAAACAGCCGAACAGGAAAAGCATACAATCAGCTTACACTCCTGGCAATCAGCATACAATCCAATTCCCCCAATAACGAGACGACACTTCGTTTTGAGGGTCAAGCAGGAACTGATTTACTGGGGCTACCTGCCCGGCTTTTATGCAGGTCTCCCACCTGGTGGACACTCCCCTAGAGGACCAGATGGGAAACTGGGAAACATATTGGACATTGACCAATCACAGACATACACCTTTAAACACTTCCACAATGCATCACAATCCCTCCTCTCTGTCCTGGAGATAATTGGGAAGTAATCCAATTATCTCCAAGGATAGAGAGAAAACTCCATTAGCCATATGGCAGACAAAGGACAATAAAAGACATAAAATTACATACTGTTACATTTATCACATAGAACATACACATTCTACCTATCCCCAGATAGCTTAGATCTGAGTGCACATTATTATTGGATGGCGCTCAGATCACGTACATACAGTTCAATCGCCATGGAGCCAAAGTCTTTCATACAGTCGTTCAGTATACGGCTGGGCTCCATGGCATAGCTATCTGGGATAGCATGGCTTTAACAGTCTGCAGAAAGGCACGAATACGCTTTTCTGCAGGGAAAATAAAAGGTTTTAACTGCCGGGCCATGGTCTAAAGGGAGCAGGCGAGCAACCAGGCTCCTCCAGTGGACAGTGGCGAGGCTGGTTTTGCCACATTTCTCCCCTTTACCATCCAGACTAACAGGGTATCTGACCTCCTGTCTGTCAGTGCCCTGGTTAGTCCAGCAACCCACCCACAAAACAGAATCCGTAGTATAACCCACCCACCAGAATTGGTTACTACACCTGGGGTAGTGGGTAGTTTGTCCATGTCCAGGAGCTCCACCTCGGCTCTGAGGGGTACCAGCGTTCCAGATCAGTGGGTTGTTGAGTGGGCAGAGACCAGTGGTATTCTGCCCTGCTGCCAGCGCTACCACGGGAGTAGCCTGGTTGGAGCCCAGTTGAGGGAATGGCGTAATAGGTTCCTCACTCTGGACCTGGTACTGCTGCTGGAGGGCAAGACAGGCTGTCTCCCCTTTTGATGAACATCCCTGCTGCCGGGGAACAGGACCGACTGTCCCTAGCCCCTGTGAGGCATGTGCAGAGACCACGGTCCCATCTGCACTGGTGTGGGGCTTATCATCTCCCCTTGGTGGGCTAGGCTAGCACTTACCCACTTTCTGTCGCTGGGGAGAGGGGATGACAAGCTCTTCTCCCTGACTCTTTCTCTGCTGGTGGAGGGGGGGACCGACTGTCTCCCCTTTCAATATACTGTCCTGCTGCTGGGGGACGAGACCGACTGCCTCATCTGCCCAATCTGGGAGAATAGGGTCTCCCCCTTGGGAAATAAGCTGCCGCTGGGGAGAGGTGGTCACGACTCCTCTCCCTGGAACCCTTTCAGCCGCAAGCTCCTCTCCCTGACACTCTTTCTGCTGGTGGGGGGGGGGACCGACTGTCTCCCTTTTCAATATTTTGTCCTGTTGCTGGGGTGCGAGACCGACGGTCTCTGCTCCCTGCAGGACACCCTGCCATTGGGGAGGAAGGACGGCACCTTCAGCTCCCTGTAAGACAGACTGCCGCTGGAGAGGAAGGACGACACCTTCGGCTCCCTGTAACTCACACTGCCGCTGGGGAGGAAGGACGGCACCTTCAGCTCCCTGTAACACACACTGCCGCTGGGGAGAAAGGACGGCACCTTCAGCTCCCTGTAACACACACTGCCGCTGGGGAAGAAGGACGGCACCTTCAGCTCCCTGTAACACACACTGCCGCTGGGGAGGAAGGACGGCACCTTCAGCTCAACATACACATTCTACCTATCCCCAGATAGCTTAGATCTGAGTGCACATTATTATTGGATGGCGCTCAGATCACGTACATACAGTTCAATCGCCATGGAGCCAAAGTCTTTCATACAGTCTTTCAGTATACGGCTGGGCTCCATGGCATAGCTATCTGGGATAGCATGGCTTTAACAGTCTGCAGAAAGGCACGAATACGCTTTTCTGCAGGGAAAATAAAAGGTTTTAACTGCCGGGCCATAGTCTAAAGGGAGCAGGCGAGCAACCAGACTCCTCCAGTGGACAGTGGCAAGGCTGGTTTCGCCACAATTCTCCCCTTTACCATCCAGACTAACAGGGTATCTGACCTCCTGTCGGTCAGTGCCCTGGTTAGTCCAGCAACCCACCCACAAAACAGAATCCGCAGTATAACCCACCCACCAGAATTGGTTACTACACTGGTGGGTGGGTTATACTGTATGTGTGTAATACACACTGCCGCTGGGGAGGAAGGACGGCACCTTCGGCTACCTGTTACTTGCTCAGCCACTGGGGTCTCTCCCAACCTGCCAACTCACGTGTCCGCCCTGCTCCGACTTGTAGGTACTCTTCTACATGTCTCCTCACGAGCTGCACGTATTTCTCCGGGGTGTTGGGTCCAAGGAAAGCCAGCCGCGTGGTAAACTCTGTCATACTGCTCCTGAGTGTAGCTGGGTGCCATGCTTGCGCTGCTGAAGTTGGTTCTTTTGTAGATAGGGTCACTGTACGGGTACTAGCGTTGCCCTCAATTTGTAATCCAGGAACTGGTGTTGTCTTATAGCTGTCCTTCTGGGCTGTGGAAATGATCCCGTCGCTTGCCACCAATTGTAACGGACCATTTTGCACCCAAGCGGTTAAAAATCGTTTAGGCGATATGCCCCTTTCCAGATGCACCGACAGCTACTGTAAGCACCAATCTCCCGAACTGCAAACTACACGAATCCTCCAACTCCCGAACAGAAAACACACGAATACTGGAAACAGCTGAACAGGAAAAGCATACAATCAGCGTACACTCCTGGCAATCAGCATACAATCCAATTCCCCCAATAACGAGACAACACTTCGTTTTGAGGGTCAAGCAGGAACTGATTTACTGGGGCTACCTGCCCGGCTTTTATGCAGGTCTCCCACCTGGTGGACACTCCCCTAGGGGACCAGATGGGAAACTGGGAAACATATTGGACATTGACCAATCACAGACATACACCTTTAAACACTTCCACAATGCATCACAATCCTTCCTTTCTGTCCTGGAGATAATTGGGAAGTAATCCAATTATCTCCAAGGACAGAGACAAAACTCCATTAGCCACATGGCAGACAAAGGACAATAAAATACATAAAATTACATAGTTACATTTATTCCATAAAACATTGACATTCTACCTATCCCCAGATAGCTTAGATCTGAGCGCACATTATTACCGGATGGTGCTCAGATCACGTACATACAGTTCAATCGCCATGGAGCCAAAGTCTTTCATACAGTCTTTCAGTATACGGCTGGGCTCCATGGCATAGCTATCTGGGGTAGCATGGCTTTAACAATCTGCAGAAAGGCACGAATATGCTTTTCTGCAGGGAAAATAAAAGGTTTTAACTGCCGGGCCATAGTCTAAAGGGAGCAGGCGAGCAACCAGGCTCCTCCAGTGAACAGTGGCGAGGCTGGTTTCGCCACAGGAAAAATAGGGAACACCTACTGGATCTCTCAGAAGCAACTGACCTGGAACCTGATTTGACCCACCTGGCCACCATGGAGTGGGTGTTTGAACTGGATTACAAGCAATTGTTTGACTCTGCACATCAGCAGGTACCAG
This sequence comes from Pelobates cultripes, assembly GCA_933207985.1. Taxonomy (NCBI): domain Eukaryota; kingdom Metazoa; phylum Chordata; class Amphibia; order Anura; family Pelobatidae; genus Pelobates; species Pelobates cultripes. The sequence goes on from OW240918.1 coordinate 1,211,597, forward strand.
AGACTGGGGATTTAATAGACCTTACATCTGAATATGTTGGTCAGGTAGATCACAGGGATACTGGGCAGCCATCCCAGATCTCTCACCTCCTGGCATGGAAACTCATGCAGCAGAGGTAGAGGTTGTCGGTCCCCCCCTTCAGCAGCAGATTGAGTTACTGGGAATAGAGGTAGTCGATCTCCCTCCCCAGCTGAAGTTTTCCTTACAGGGAGAGGAGGAAGTTGGTCTTTTTCCCCAGCGGCAAAGTGTAACCCCAGCAGAAGAGCTGGCATCAGGACAGAGGACCACTGGCCTCTGCCGCCAACTTGCAGCAACGCCGGAAGTTGAGAGCAGGGAGGACAGCCTTTCAGTGATGGTGGAACTTGAGGAGTACACCACCACCCCACCTGAAGCGCTGGCATTGAGTCAAAGCACTGCTGGCCTCTGTGCCCAACTTGCAATGACGCTGGAGTTGAAGAGCAGGGAGATCAACCTTCTAGTGAAGGTGGAGTTCAAGGAGTGAGCAACTCCCCCAGCTGAAGTGCTGGCATCGGGGCAGAGCTCCGCTTGCCTCTGCCCAAACCCACTGGTAACCTGCGAGCCTCAGGCATCAGACACTGCTGGTCCCACTGAAGAGCGGATACCAGAGCAAAGCACGGCTAACCTCAGCCCTTTGCCACAAGCACTGGGGGATCTCTATCCAATACAAATGGATGGGACTCTGGTCTCTACCTGTAGTCCCCAGGAAGGCTGGAGAGTGAGCTCCGATCCCCAACCCCATGTCAGAGGGGGCCCAGCCACCCTGCCTTCCCTCCAGCAGCTGAGAGAGATCCAGAGAGACAGGACAATGGGCACGCATCGCCAGTAGATGCAGAGGTCAGCTGGGTAAGTGCTGCACTTCCATGGGCCATTTGTTTGGGGTACCGATTCGGTGATGGCCTTGATGATCTGGATGTAGTCACTAACTTCAGAGTCAACTCGTCTGGGGTCTCTCCTGTATTGGTCTCCTTCTGAAGGGGAGAAAGATGCTGGAAACTATTCTGAGCTGGAGATACAGGGTTCCAGAATTGCTATTGGGATCTATGGGGGTCACAGTGGCCCCCTAAGAGTGGAGTCATATGGGGATAGGTTTGAGTTGGGAGGGGGGCCGTGGCAGATTCACTGGGAACTCCCTTTCTCCACTTCCAAGTCCCCTCTTATGTCTAAGTCACCCTGTGCTTATTAGAGGCACAGGGTGACCGAGAAGCCCAGTCTGGCCTGCCCAAACCAGACTTCCACAGACTGATCGGGTATGAGGGCTCAATGCTCCCGACCGGGACAAACTTACAAACTATGTGGAACTTTGTCGAGAAGGCTGCCAGGATGGATAGACTTTTTGGGACTTATTACCTGACTAACTCAGGCACAGACCGATTGGAGGTCTGGTACCTGGTTAGTCTACCTTTGGGGGGGAAGATATGTGATGGTAGTCACCATCACTGGGGTTGGAAGACAGACACTGTGGGTGGGCTCCCAAATTCCTTTTGTGTTTTGTCACATTGTGCCTATTATCTGTGCAGGGTATGTTGAATGTATTGCTGGTCTGTGCATCTCACCCTCCCCCCTTTGTCCTGTCCTATTGTTTCCCCAGCCGGGCGTTGTCCCAGGGACACTGCCAGACCAGTTTAAACTGGCTGCTCTGTCCCTCCTCAATCTCCCATCAGCCCTTGCTATTGTCTGACCCCACCCTTCCTTGTACTATAATAATCTATGTAACCTTTTGTATGTAAATGAGGCTGTTGGGGGCTTAAACTATGTGTGCTGTATTCATTAAAGAGGTGCTGTTTAACCTTCACCATGTGTCGTCTGGTGTTTGGTCCAGGGTGGAAAAGGCCCTAAGTGATCCCAGTCAAGCCTCGGCGTCTGGGTCTGAAGTGTTTCAGGGTCCCTGATAGCTACAAGGAAACAGGCTTGGCGGAGGTACTCGGTCGGAGTACTGGAGCTCCGTTACAATTTCATTCAATGTTTCCACTAAAACAATTTTTTATTGTTAGTACAATATCTGTCTCTTCCAGCTACATGATGTAAAGAAGGGCTCGTCTGGTCAAATCGCACATTCGTTTAGTCCATCTTAAGTTTGTTACCAACTAAACACTTGAGTAACTATGAATTAGAAAAAGCATGTTTCTTCACTGACAATTGTTCTAATTCTTTTCTGTACTATAGGCTAAATAGAACTGACCTAAAATGGAGGTTTAACCCCTTAAGGACACATGACATGTTTGACATGTCATGATTCCCTTTTATTCCAGTAGTTTGGTCCTTAAGGGGTTAAAAACAGAAAATCCGGCGCACTCCATTATCCCCTAAACAGCAACTTCAGTGCCAACAGATTTAGTTAGTTTTTTTTTATTTTTTTTTTAAACACCTAGTCCAGGCAAAAAAAAATAATGGGGGTTTAGTTACATTATATGATCATGCATTGCATAAGCCTTCCACAACGTCAATGTACCCCGCTCTTGGCAGGTCCTACTCTAACAGCCTGGTGTCTGCTAAACGAGCTACTCACTTGGGGAAATCCTTCCATCTTTGGCTCTCTGCAGTACAAGGCTAAATAGGGTCCTGAGATGAGGCACCTGAGACAGGGAGGGGTGCAGAACCAAGGAGCTGGCTAGACTCCTAAATATATACATTTGTGTACGGGATAATGATTTGACGTATGATTAAACTAAAGTAACTTTTGATAAGAGCAAGAGTCAGTTGATGTGTGCTGAAACCGACGAGAGGTTAGGCCTGCAAAAAGAGGGCCCACCTGGATAGATTGATATGGTTTAATAAAGGGTGCGGTTGGAGGGGGTTACTGGGTTTATATAGCCAAATAATCCCTCCCACAAATTCAGGCATACGTCTTCCACATATGAGAAAACGGGGGGCTGGTTGCACTCACCTGAATATGCATAAGTAGAGCCAGTTTATACAATGAAAACAGAACACATCTAATATGGCGATGGCCTTTGTAAAATGACTCCTTACAGGGCATCAATGCCACCACCTCATTTAGGAGTTATTGATTGTATTGACGGTTACACATTTCGTTATCAATAAAGCAGCCGGTGACGTCTTTCCTTCCAGCCTGTTGTCCATGTTATTGGTTGTTCTGGGGACAATTTGGGGAGTCTGGATGTGTGTGTGGCCTGATCATTTAGCATTTAACCGGAAGGCTTTCAGAATGAAGCAGGGAGACTTCTTATAAGAAAAACAATAGTCTGATATTTATTAATGTTTACAAATAATGAGATTCTTATCCCCCTCTCCCCATATTGGCAATGTGTATAGACCATTTGCTTGGTTCAGTAATTGTTTACGGAATTCCCCTCATTCCCGTCTCGACAATGAAAGGTCTGTCTGGGAATGGCGGCCGGCGTTGGGGAGGAAGCAGAGATTTCTGTGTAGTCCTCCTCCAGATTATGATTTACAGCAGGATGGCTCACTAGTCCAGGCAGAGGAGAGACCCCCGGAGCCCAGGGAGGTGCCCCCAATGTTCAATGATCTCCATTTCACACACAGCGTGATTATTGCTGGCACCAAGGACAGCGAGCTGAGCATCCATAATGGAAAAAATCTGTCTTTTCCAAGTTAATTAGCAGGAGCACACATTTAACAAACTCCGCTGAGAGAGCCTCATTAACATTTCAGAAGAAAACGACCCCCCCAATTATACTAGATCCTCCATCTTCTTACAAATCAGCAAAAGGAATTTCCGTGACTTGATAATGAGGGTGATGTACATACGGAATAATCCTTTAAAATCCAGTCTTTGGGCTTTCTATCCAGCCACACTTTGTTATTCTAACAGTGTTTAATATTCTGCATTTTACAGTCACTCTTAGCCAGTAGCATAGTATATAATGGTGTATAATAGTATATAACGGTGTATGATGGTATATAATAGTGTATATTAGTATATAATGGTGTGTAATGGTATATAACGGTGTATAATAGTATATAATGGTGTGTGATGTATATAACAGTGTATAATAGTATATAACGGTGTGTAATGGTGTGTAATAGTATATAATGGTGTATAATATATAATGGTGTGTAATGGTGTATAACGGTGTGTAATGGTATATAATAGTGTATAATAGTATATAACAGTGTGTAATGGTGTATAATAGTATATAATGGCGTGTAATGGTGTATAATAGTATATAAAAGTGTGTAACAATTAAATATAAATACCGCACTCTATGCATAGATTAGGCATGCTAAGGAGAAATTCATAGATGGGTTTGTGAAAAAATTCATTTATTGTGTACTAACCCAGTGTAATACAAAAAGTTGCTTAAGGTAATGGTGACCTTATCCTGAATTAATATATCTTACACATAGAGAAGAATTCATAATATATACAACTAATATTTACAACCACTGGCCATCCCTTCATAATTTCATGTATAATACACCAAGTACAAGTTCATGATATGTACAATGATTATATACAAATAATTACAGTCCTGATATCCCATACGTGTGGGGATAAAGTATTCTAGGTGGATCCACCACCTACTGGGGTAATGCTAGGCCTCTAAGAGAATTGGAAAAAGGAAAAAAATGCTATTAATAGCAAATAATGAAAAATGAGAAAAAATGAAAAAATGAGAAAAATAAGAAAAAATATCTTATAAGGCAGTCCAATTTTGGGGAATAGTGCACAGACGAAGCATTATATGTGGGTGGATCTCACCAATAGTCGTGATGCTTTCGCAGGGATGGGCTGTAATTGTGTTGAGGGTTTTCCCAGATTGTAGAAGGGGTAAACCAATGAAGCAATCGTGAAGAGCGTCCTCCTGAATCTTTAAGTCGTGTCCTCATATACGGTGAGTCAGACCGAACAGCAGCAAAAACGGTCCTGAACGGAATCAGCTGAGCAGCTTGAGGCAGCTAAACGGGCTGAGATCCACCCACATATAATGCTTCGTCTGTGCACTATTCCTCAAAATTGGACTGCCTTATTTTCTCTTATTTTTCAAATTTTTTGCTTACTTTTTCTCATTTTTTCTTTTTTTCTTATTTTTGCCCTTTTTTTCTTTTTTCTAATTTTTCATTATTTGCTATTAATAGCATTTTTTCCTTTTTCACAAACCCATCTATGAATTTCTCCTTAGCATGTATAATCTATGCATAGAGTGCCGTATTTCTGTTTAATTGTTGTATATATTTTGAGGTGGTTAACCTCGGACACCTGCACCTACATGTGATTGAGTGCCAGCACAATTTGGAATTTTTTATAATAGTGTGTAATGCTATTAATGTATAATAGTATATAATGGTGTATAATAGTTGTGATAAAGTGAAGGCAGATAGGCCTTTTAACCCCAGGGGGAGTATGTGTAGGATGTGTTGTAGGCAACACAAAACACTGTTTAGTTATGGGCCCCTGGGGTGGAGTATTTGGAGAGAAGGGTGGGCCAATGCTCCACTCCACAGTTTAGTGGTTTTCTGGGGAGACATGGATCCAGGCCAGGGTTTTTTGGATCGTCTCCAACCCACTGCACAGCTGCAGTCAGGGCAAGGCTGGCTTGGAGCACTGGGAGTGCAGAAAGGAAAGCAACAGGTTAGATAGCAGAGTGTTGCTCTCTAATAAGGTTGGTGCAATATTGTTTTGTTTAGTTTAACCCTGAGAGATAGGGAACTAATGTCAGTTAGTGCTCAGACGAGCTAGGTGTTTGTTTATAGGGTTTTCTGTTACATTTGTTTTCATTTACTGCTGTATCTTGTGTGGATTTTCAAATAAAGTGCCTGGAGTATATGCATTGAAAGACTGCATGTTTTTGCCCTAGAGGACCGTGCTACCTGCAGACAAGGATCACATAGTATATAATGGTGTATAATAGTATATAAGGGTATGTAATGGAGAATAATGGTGTATGATATTGTGTAATGTAGAATAATAGTATATAATAGTGTGTGTGTGATGGCACCCCGGGTATGAGAAAGGGTTTACGCTGTCAAAAGATGTTCTTTCCCCCAAGTATGAAGTCTGCTACCGAATAATCCCAAACGCTAAACCGGAACCTTGAAAATATATCCCCCCAAGCACAAGACAAGGCTCTGTGTTGAGGGTCAAGCATGAACTCTTTAATGGTGGCCACAGCTTGGCTTTTTATGCAGGTCCTCCAGCAAGGGATACTCCCACAGGGAACTGGAATACAGTTACAGTAGCCAATCAAAATACAATACAATGTGAAACACTCCCACATAAACAGTAAAATCCATCCTCTCTATCCTGGAGATAATTGGGTTAAGCGGCAGTAGTAAAATTAATTATCTCCATGTACAGAGAATATTCCTAAGTTAAAACTGTAACAAAACACATTAAAATACATAACTCATGTTTCCCATAATTAAACCCCCATGTTCGACATGGGGTTTAAGTGCTTTCGCTGACCATTCAACATAAATCTGACTAGAATTAGTTCCATGGCTCTTAGTCCTCAGGGTCGGTCTGGTTCGTGAGTTTAAATGTACTGAACGCCGCTGAGTTCGTATAAATCTAAACAAAATGATGGAAGTCTGGAAGTCCCAGCGGTGTTCGTGTGAAACAGTGACCGAAATCAGTTCCATGCGGTCGACGACAAAACACCGCTGGGCGTTTGACAGTTTAAGATGGCCACCGCCACGTGTTCGTTCATACGAACAACGACCACCCAGCCGACCGTTCAGTGGCAGCAGTTAACCACAGTGTCAAAGAGGTCAAAAAGGTTAACAAGCAGCACACTTCCCTGCTGGGTGGCCAGCCATTCAGTAGTTAGTTTGTTTTAGTGAACGAAACCAGGGAAATAGGCGACCAACCGGGAACTGACAAACAAACATGTGTAATGGTGTATAATAGTATATAACGGTGTGTAATGGAGTATAATAGCATATAATGGTATATAATTGTATATATTACATAGTTACATAGCTGAAAAGAGATTTGCGTCCATCAAGTTCAGCCTTCCTCACATTTTTTTTTGCTGTTTATCCAAAAGAGGGCAAAAAAAAAACAGTTTGAAGCACTTCCAATTTTGCAACAAGCTAGGAAAAAAATTTCTTCTTGACCCCAGAATGGCAGTCAGATTTATCCTTGGATCAAGCAGTTATTACCCTACATTGAAAGATTAAATCCTTGAATATTCTGTTTTTGCAAGTATGCATCTAGTAGCTGTTTGAACATCTGTATGGACTCTGATAAAACCACTTCTTCAGGCTGAGAATTCCACATCCTTATTGTTCTTACAGTACGAAAACCTTTCCTTTGCCTTAGACAAAATTTTCTTTCTTCCAGTCTAAACGCATGACCTCGTGTCCTATGTAAGGTCCGGTTTGTGAATAGATTTCCACACAATGGTTTGTATTGGCCCCGAATATATTTGTATAATGTTATCATATCCCCTCTCAGGCGACATTTTTCTAAACTAAATAGGTTTAAATTTGTTAACCTTTCTTCATAGCTAATATGTTCCATTTAGTGATGTCCCGAACGGTTCGCTGAATGGTTTGCGAACGGTTCGCCACGGACTCATCATTGAGTAAACTTTGACCCTGTACCTCACAGTCAGCAGACACATTCCAGCCAATCAGCAACAGACCCTCCCTCCCAGACCCTCCCACCTCCTGGACAGCTCACTAAGAATGCAGCTTCACAATGGATCCTGTCCAGGAGGTGGGAGGGTCTGGGAGGGAGGGTCTGCTGCTGATTGGCTGGAATGTGTCTGCTGACTGTGAGGTACAGGGTCAAAGTTTACTCAATGATGAGTCCGTGGTCAACCGTTCGCAGCGAACCGTTTGCGAACCGTTCGGGACATCACTAGTTCCATTCCTTTTATTAATTTTGTAACCCGATCTGCACTTTTTCTAGTGCCATAATATCTTCTTTTAGAACAGGTGCCCAAAATTGCACATCATAATAGCATATAACAGTGTGTAATGGTGTATAATAGTATATAATGGTGTGTAATGGAGTATAATATTATATAACAGTGTGTAATGGTGTATAATAGTATATAATGGTGTATAATAGTATATAATAGTAAACAATGGTGTGTATAATAGTATATAATGGTGTATAATGGTGTATGATATTGTGTAATGTAGAATAATAGTATATAATGGTGTATTATAATATATAGTGGTGTGTAATGGAGTATAATAGTATTTAATGGTGTTCAATAGTATATAATGAAGTATAATAGTATATAACAGTGTGCAATTGTAGAATATTGCATATTCTATGTTTCTGTTGATTATGTATGAATGTCTGCATTGACATAAGTAACAGATGGTATCAATAAGTCACAAGTCTTTCTTTGTATGAGAACTCTGGAATGTGGATTGGGGGTCTTGTCCTTATATGGTTAGTGTTATATTCTGACGTCAGTATGGGCACATCTATATAGTAACTGAACAAAGGGGACATGAGGTCTCTCTCGCTCGCTCTCGATGTAGCTATGTAACGATGTAACTCTCCCTTTAGGAGTCCAGCAATTACCATCTGCTGTTGAACATCCATTATCCTGTAACATCCTTTGTTGTTTTATTATGTATCAGTAACTAAGAATAAACCTGAAGAAACCATAAGTCAGATTGCGTATTAGTACTTTTCATTAATATAGATGTATATTAATGTAGCGAGCCTTTAACCCAAGACCATATATACAAAAGACGTATATATCAATCAACTGGAGAATATAAGAAAAAACAAGTATATTTTACAGTAATGGTGTATAATAGTATATAACGGTCTGTAACAGTGCATAATGGCCTATAATAGTATATAATAGTGCATGACTGAGTGTAATATTTTATAACCGTGCATAATGGTGTGCAATAGTAAGTAATAGCATATTTAGAAGTATAAAGTTGCATCATTGTGTTTAATGGTGTATTATAGTGTATAGTGATGGGTAATGGTGTGTAATAGTGTATTTAGGAGTGTAATAAGGAGTATAATGGCGTGTAATCATTTTTTTTTTATAACACAGCATAATATTGTATAATGGTATATAATTATTGTGACAAACACTCTTTTCCTCAGACGTTTGCCACAAACTCCTGGAGGAGTGTGGAAGCTGGCCTCCTGCCCACCGACTATGGTCCAGGTCTGAGACACCATTCGGGAGTGACCCTGCCTTGCTACCATTAGCAGCTTTCCCTGGGCGCCCCTGGTTCTGCACTTTCCCTTCATTCGATTGGAATCAAACACTAGCTCCCTGGCGGTCGTTCGCATGAACCAAACCCACAAATGGTTCTCAGTGGGACTTAGCCACGACCACTATGGAACTAATTTCGTCATGAGAACGTCATGGGTTCCCTGTCACCTCAGCGGGACTTAGCTGTGAATGTTGGTGTTGGATTTTGAACCACTTTGCAACCTGCCAGGAGAGCGCTTTTTGGAGGGAAGGTGCCTGAGACTAAGGGGAACAAACACTACCTGATAGCCAGACAGAGCACTCTGTAATTTGTACGCAGTCAGAACTTTAGCACGGTGGCATTTTGCATACACTACATGGATCTGAACGCTATTTGGACAACTTGGGTCTTTAACGCAATTATCTCCCAGACATAGAGATCTCTGGGAGACCCCATGCAGGGGCTGTGTATATAAGCCTCTACACCCTTCACTCAGTCTGGACTAGTGTTTGGGTGGATCAGCTATATTCTCTGCAGGAGAGCTTAATCACTTGAAGCTGTATCCAGGATCTTGTTCCAGGGCGGGAAGTGACAGAGAAACCCCAGCCAAGCTGCAGCGGCTATGGGCTAACAGACAAACACACACACACACTCACTCACTAATAGACACACACTCACTCACTAACAGACACACACTCACTAATAGACACACACAAACTCACTAATAGACACACACTCAATCACTAGCAGACACACACTAACAGACAAACACACACTCACTAACAGACACACACAGTCAGACACACACTAACACACACACACACTAACAGACACACACTAACAGACATACACACACACTCACTCACATTAACACATTTCTTTTACTTTAACCCCCCCAGCCTATCCCCCAAATTCTCAGTTCTATGTCACTGTCAGCATCCCCTGTACTTTAATTCACAGCTCTATGCCAGCCTCCCCTGTCCCCTAATTCTCAGTTCTATGCCAGCCAGCCTCCGCTGTACCCCAATTCTCAGTTCTATGCCAGCTTCCCCTGTCCCCCAATTCACAATTCTATCCCAGCCTCCCCTATCCCCCAATTCGCAGTTCTATGTCACTGACAGCATCCCCTGTCCTCTAATTCACATTTCTATGCCAGCCTCCCCTGTCCTCCGAATTCTCAGTTCTATGTCAACATCCCTTGCCCCCCTATCCCAGGCTCCCCTGTCCGCCAGTTCTCAGTTCCATGCCAGCCTCCCCTGGCCCCAAGGGCTTGAGTCCTGCAGGAACGGGTGGGAACGGCATTCCTGTACTTTTTTCACAGCAGGAACGCTGTTCCCGTTGCTCCTGCAGGCACTTAGGGGGGTGGCAAAAAATGCCCCCCGTGTTTCCCTAATGACCACCTGATGGACCCCCCCAGCGGGCACCTGTCTTCCTGTCAGACGCGGCAATGGAGCTGTATTCTCCCAGCTCTGCTCCCTCGCGCACCGTTTGCTGATGCCGGGAGCTGGAGTATGACGTCATATTCCAGCTCCCGGCATCAGTAGACAGCCCGTGCGGTGAGAGGGAGCAGAGCTGGGAGAATACAGCTCCCTCGCCACGTCTGACAGGGAGACAGGTGCCCGCCTCACTGAAGCCCCACTAGACCCCAGGGACAGGTCCACGCCAGCTCTCCAGGTAGGGAGGCTGGGGGGACTTTTTAAAATGTTGAAGAATATGAATTTGTGTTTTTCTGTGAGTGTGTGTGTGTGTGTGTGTGTGTCTGAGTATGAGTGTGTGTCTGTGAGTGTGTGTATGAGTGTATGTGTGTGTCTGGGAGTGTATGTGTCTGAGTGTGTGTGTGTGTGTGCACCTGTCAGTGTGTGTGTGCACGAGTTTATATATGCATACGAGTGTATATTATTTTTTGGGGGGGTTTGGGGGTTGGATCTTGGGTGAGTTCCTACACTTTATTCCCCAGGACTTGACCCCTGTCTGTCCCCCAATTCTCAGTTCTATGCCAGCCTCCCCTGTCCCCAATTCTCAGTTCTATGCCAGCCTCCCCTGTCCCCCAATTCTCAGTCCTATGCTAGCCTCCCTGTCCCTTAATTCTCAGTCCTATGCTAGCCTCCCTGTCCCTTAATTCTCAGTTCTATGCCAGCCTCCCCTGTCCCCCAATTCTCAGTCCTATGCCAGCCTCCCCTGTCCCCCGATTCTCTGTTCTATGCCAGCCTCCCCTGTCCCCCAATTCTCAGTTCTATGCCAGCCTCCCCTACCCCCAATTCTCAGTTCTTTGCCAGCCTCCCCTGTCCCCCAATTCTCAGTCCTATGCCAGCCTCCCTTCTCCCCCAATTCTCAGTCCTATGCCAGCCTCCCCTGTACCCCGATTCTCTGTTCTGCTCCCCTTGGCCTCCCTGTCCCGATTCTGTTCTGCTTTCAGCCTCCTGTCCACAATTCTCAGTTCTATACCAGCCTCCCCCTACCCCAATTCTCAGTTCTTTTAGCCTCCCTGTCCCCAATTCTCAGTCCTCTGCCGGCCTCCCTACCCCCAATTCTCAGTTCTTTTGCCAGCCTCCCTGTCCCCAATTCTCTGTTCTATGTGCCAGCCATACTGTCCCCAATTCTCAGTTCCTGCCAGCCCTCCCTTACCCCCAATTCTCCATTCTATGCCGGGCTCACTGTCCCAATTCTCTGTTCTATGCCAGCCCCTCCACTGTCCCAATTCTCAGTCTTCCAGCCTCCCTTCTCCCAATTCTCAGTCTATACCAGCCTCCTGTCCCGATTCTCTGTTCTGCCACCCAGCCTCCTGTCCCCGATTCTCTGTTCTAGCCACCAGCCTCCTGTCCCAATTCTGGTTCTATGCCAGCCTCCCCTACCCCAATTTCTCGAGTTCTTTTGCCAGCCTCCCTGTCCCCAATTCTCAGTCCCTCTGCCAATACCTCCCTACCCCAATTCTCCCAGTTCTTTGCCAGCCCTGTCCCCCAATTCTCTGTTCTATGCCAGCTTCGCCTGTCCCCCAATTCTCAGTTCTATGCCAGCCTCCCTTACCCCCAATTCTCCATTCTATGCCAGACTCCACTGTCCCCCGATTCTCTGTTCTATGCCAGCCTCCCCTGTCCCCCGATTCTCTGTTCTATGCCAGCCTCCCCTGTCCCCCAATTCTCAGTTCTATGCCAGCCTCCCCTACCCCAATTCTCAGTTCTTTGCCAGCCTCCCCTGTCCCCCAATTCTCAGTCCTCTGCCAGCCTCCCCTACCCCCAATTCTCAGTTCTTTGCCAGCCTCCCCTGTCCCCCAATTCTCTGTTCTATGCCAGCTTCGCCTGTCCCCCAATTCTCAGTTCTATGCCAGCCTCCCTTACCCCCAATTCTCCATTCTATGCCAGACTCCACTGTCCCCCAATTCTCTGTTCTATGCCAGCCTCCACTGTCCCCCAATTCTCAGTCCTATGCCAGCCTCCCTTCTCCCCCAATTCTCAGTCCTATGCCAGCCTCCCCTGTACCCCGATTCTCTGTTCTATGCCAGCCTCCCTGTCCCCGATTCTCTGTTCTATGCCGGCCTCCCCTGTCCCCAATTCTCCAGTTCTATGCCAGCCTCCCCTACCCCAATTCTCGGTTGCCATCCCTCCTGTCCCCAATTCTCAGTCCTCTGCCACCTCCCCTACCCCAATTCTCGGTTCTTTGCCAGCCTCCTGTCCCAATTCTCTGTTCTATGCCAGCTTGGCCTGTCCCAATTCTCAGTTCTATGCCAGCCTCCCTTGCACCCCAATTCTCAGTTCTTTTGCCAGCCTCCCTGTCCCCAATTCTCAGTTCTTTGCCAGCCTCCCCTGTCCCCCAATTCTCAGTCCTATGCCAGCCTCCCTTCTCCCCCAATTCTCAGTTCTATGCCAGCCTCCACTGTCCCCCAATTCTCTGTTCTATGCCAGCCTCCGCTGTCCCCCAATTCTCAGTTCTTTGCCAGCCTCCCCTGTCCCCCAATTCTCAGTTCTATGCCATCCTGCCCAATCCTCTGGAACTGTTTTGGGCTATCACCCCGTGGCCGGTCGGTCAAAACTTTATTTGAACAGAACTTTTGTTCTACCAAACAGATCTCAGTGCTTTTTGGATATGTTATGCGCTCAGATCGGGGCTATTTGGGAATATGGGGTTCCTGTATTTTTTGTGGGGTTCCTGTATTCTTTTCATGTATTTTGGGGGTATGTTAAAAGATGTATGTAAGTTTCTGTATTTGAGAGATAGTTGAATTATCCTAATTTTGAGCTCAATTATCTCTCAAAACACAAAGGCTCTTGGGAAGAAACCCATGTATTCTTGGTGTGAAAACCCCATGCTAGGGGCCAGTACATAAACGCCATGTGTGACAGAATAAAGTTCAGTTGTACTCCCAGAACTGTGTGTCATCCAGTTACTGGGGAGGAGGTGGGCTATTTACTTGGTGTTTTCTTGTTCCTGATTTCTATTATTGGTGATCCAGTAGAGGAATTGAGGGCTTTGCTACAGTCAGAAGGAATATATGCTACAGCCACCCAGGTTGTATAGAGGGCCCTGGTGGAATTTGTCTTCAATCCTTTAGGGACCGGTATCTTCTTAGCCCTCTCACCTTTGTTCTAACCACCTTAACCCTTGGCTTGGCTCGAGTCCTCCTGGAGCCTCTCTGTCCTGGAACAGAATAGGGGACTAGCTCTATTCCCTCCCAGGTACTGGACGACACACAGTCTTGGGATCTGTAGTCCTTACAAGGACTTTCCCCCTGAATCCTGCACGAGCTGGAACAAAGTGCTGAACAGTGATTAGCCCTTTCCCCTCCTAGTAACTAGATGACACATAGTTCTGGGAGAACAACTGATTTTTTTTTTCCCCCAATGTATCATTTTTATTGAATATTGGTTTAGATAATGAAGAATACAGAAGCAAAGAATGCATGACTGACCGTTACAGGAATGAAGAAGGTAGGTTCGTCGTATATTTATCACATATATCCAATGCACAACATTCGTGAATGTACCCTATGGCTACCTGACTCCAGAGATATCACTTTCAGGGGTCTTTGCGAAATATGCAGAGGCTCCCGCATGTGACAGATCTGCTTTAAAACCTTTAATATAGCATTACACACATTAAGTATGTAACGGACCGTTTTGCACACAAGGGGTAAAAAACGTTTAGGCGATCGTCCCCCTTTCCAGAGATGCAGGCACAGCTGTTGTAGAACACCAAACACACGAACCACCAATAAGTGAATGCTCCAAACTCCCGAATGGCATTCAATATAGCACTCCAAACACACGAACAGGAACCATACGAATTGCTGCTAGCAGACGAATAGGAAAAGCAGCCAAGCGGCTTACACTCCTAGCAATCAGTCTCTATCAGCAGTCAGTAAATCCCCCCAAAGACGAGACAAGGCTCCATGTTGAGGGTCAAGCAGTGGTCTGTTTAATGAGGGCTACCAGCCCAGTATTTATGCAGGTCTCCCACCTGGTGGACACTCCCCTAGGGGACCAAATGGGAGACTGTGACAAAAGACAGACAAGTTGACAAATAGGACACACAGTCACAGTATATTCCCACAATGCATCCTGGCTTCCTCCCCTCTGCCTTGGAGATAATTGAGAAGTAATTCAATTATCTCCCAAGACAAAGGCAAATCGCCATTATGCACGTGGGGTATACTAAAACACAAATTACTGTTAAAATTCACTATGTAAGACACATTACAATAAACTTATACATTTAACATGTCACCAGATAGCTCAGGTCTGAGTGCACATTATTAGGTGAATGGCGCTCAGACCACACGAATACAGTTTAATCGCCATGGAGCTAAAGTCTTTACACAGTCAGTTTCATGCGAATGGGCTCCATGGGATTCCTATCTGGGGTATAACATAGACAAGTAAAACTACCGAACACCGGCCGTTCGTGTACTTCCACCGAACAAGAAGGGAGGTCAGCGGTGTTCGCGCAAAACTGTGTCCGATTTTAGTTCCATGAATTGAGCGTCGAACACCGCTGTGCATTTGCATGTTTAAAATGGCCGCGACCTCATGTTTGGGATACGAATGGCGGCCACCCAGCATTCGTCAATTAAGCTGCGGTTAACCGCAGCTTCAGGGAGGTTAATTGCCGGCACACTCCAGCTCCCAGGTGGTCTATTCATTCGTGCGGTTGTTCGGTAGATTGAATCTACCGAACAACCGGCAGAAAAGCACGAATAAAGCTTTTCTGCAGGCGAAACAAAATCTTTTAACAGGGGGCCATAGTCCAAAGGCAGCAGGCGGGCAACCAGGCTTCTCCAATGCAATGTGGCGAGATTGCTCTCATCACAAAGTACATCCATAAAAAGATATTTTACTCACTTGTGGCATTTGGGCAGTCTGGAAAAAAGATGTCTCTGATGGCAGATGCGCAAAGTTACATGCAAACCACTCAGGATTTAAAAGCTGCATAAATTCATATAAAACACTTATTAATTTGCTCCTTTGCAAACATGCCCAGAGCTCAGTATGAAGGCACCTGTACTGTAAGCAGACCCCAGTAAAACATATATAGTAACAAGTTCCCACTGGACAGTGTCCCTGCAAGAGTTTAATTTAGACCAATCATAATGCCGAAATCCCCTCTTTCTGGAGCCTACAATGCAACCAGTTGCCTTCACAAGTAACAATTCGTTGTAATAAAGCTGTAATAAAGATGTCACAAGATCTCAAATAAATACACTTGTTTCTGGAAGGTCTCAGTGTCAAAGAGCATATCTAAACAAATAGCATCACCAAGACTAGTGATGTACCGAACGGTTCGCTGGCGAACGGTTCCCGGCGAACATAGCATGTTCGCGTTCGCCACAGCGGGCGAACATATGCGCGGTTCGACCCGCCCCCTATTCGTCATCATTGAGTAAACTTTGACCCTGTACCTCACAGTCAGCAGACACATTCCAGCCAATTAGCAGCACACCCTCCCTAGCAGACCCTCCCACCTCCTGGAAGGTATCCATTTTAGATTCATTCTCAAGCTGCATGCTTAGTAAGAGGAGGGAAAGTGTAGCTGCTGTTCATAAGATAGGGAAAAGCATAGCTAGGTTAGGGATAAGGGTATGCTTTTTTTTATTTTTTTTTTCTATGTAATGTAAATGCACTTAGTTGTCTGCCACTGCTGCCGGCTTCTGTGTCAGGCTCACAGTGCCCATTTCCCCAGTCAGTGCCACCAATTACATCTGGTGTCACAATAGCTTGGATTTAAAAACAAAAAACTTTTTTCACTGTTATAGATTGAATAGCAGTCAGTTGTCTGCCACTGCTGCCAGCTTCTATGTCAGGCTCACAGTGCATACTGTGCCCATTTCCCCAGTCAGTGCCACCAATTACATCTGGTGTCACAATGGCTTGGATTTAAAAACAAAAAACTTTTTTCACTGTTATAGATTGAATAGCAGTCAGTTGTCTGCCACTGCTGCCAGCTTCTGTGTCAGGCTCACAGTGCATACTGTGCCCATTTCCCCAGTCAGTGCCACCAATTACATCTGGTGTCACAATAGCTTGGATTTAAAAACAAAAAACTTTTTTCACTGTTATAGATTGAATAGCAGTTATCTTCAAGCAGGTGTGTCAGCCCTACAGCGTGTACTCTGCCAGTACGCTGCCACCTCCTCTACTCCTCCTACTCCATCCTCTTCCATAACCTCCTCGGCTTAGTCCTCTTCTGCTGCTGCGTCTTGCTCCACATCAACGGATAGGGGACGTAACAGTGATTAAACTGATAACAATGGTACTAAACACACCACTCCTATCTGGTGGCACATTAGATTGCACGCGCAGTGCCCCAAATTTGTTGTGATCTGTGAGTAAGGTAAGCGGTTGTCCATACAAGTAGGTTGCAGCTTTTTGAGGGCCCACACCACCGCTATGCACTCCTTTTCAATGGCAGTGAATATACTTCGCTGTGCAAAAGTTTACTGCTTAGATAAGCCCCAGGTTGCTCGCCACCATCTGCTCCGACTTGGCTCAGTACTGCTCCCAATCCAAGCATAGAAGCGTCTGTATGGACGAGAAAGTGTTTAGTTGGATCAGGAGCAGAAAGTACAGGTGATTTAATGGCGCCCGTCTTGAGCTGTTGGAAGGCCTGTTCACCACCTCTGGGGCCCATACTACTATCTTGGGGAGGTTTTTACACGTTCCTATATGGCACTTACTGGGCTTTAGGGTCAGTCAGTCCCTAATCCGGTCTATTGCGGCTCCTATGTGGGTCAGATGTTCGGGCCAGGAGCTGCTAAAAATGTCTATACCATCCAAGTAGGTGTGTATCAGTGTGTATTAGGGATCCTTAGGACAGGTGTCAATCCATATCTGCCAAATGACCCGATGTTGGGGTAACATTCCCTATTCTGCTCTGTGTCAGTGTGTATCAGGGATCCTTAGGACAGGTGTCAATCCATATCTGCCAAGTGACC